>PVJI01008538.1:0-70485 GCA_004026765.1 Micronycteris hirsuta
GCTCCCCGTGAGGCCCGAGTGACCCCTTCCCTCCGAAGCAGTCTCCCTACCGGTTGATCTTTCAGTTTTATGCGCAGTCCTGGTTTCCAATCTTCTCTACTCTGGAATACAACTGGGTGATCGCTCTGCTCCTCAGAAAATCGGCCCGATATCCCGCCAGTGGGCCAGAGAATAGCGATCACGCTTCTCCCTTCTCCGCTGCCATCTTTCTCCCAGGTGTGTCATTTTTTTGTGGGGAATTTATGAGTTCTGGATAGACACTCTCATGCAAGGTTGGGATAGTACACTGGTTAAAGAGCTCTGGGTATAACTATCGAGATATGATTCCTGGTTCTACCACTTTCTAGATGTATAAACATAGACAAACTAGGGATTTGGGCCAAGATGTAGGAGTAGATAGAGATGCTTTACTTCCTCACACAACCAAAAGAAGGACAACAACCAATTTAAAAACAAAACCAACAAGACCTGCCAGAAAATGAAACTGCATGGAAATCTGACACCAAGGAGTTTAAGAAGAAACATTTACCCAGACCAGTAGGAGGGGCAGAGACAGGAAGCCAGGGTGGAGAGGACCTGCAGCAAGGCAGCAGACCAGGCAGGCAAGGCAGCAGCTGGTAGATGGGATTTACCACATTTATGAGCAGATAAGGTGGGAGGAACAACTGGGGAGTGAGACAGACCTTGCAACCCAGGGCTTCAGTGCAGGAAACTAAAGCCTCAAAACCTATAGCTGTAAAAATTTGTGGGGGTTGCTGCAGTGGGAGAAACTCTCAGTCTCACAGGAGAGTCCATTGGAGAGGTCTACAGGATCCTAGAATATATACAAGCCCACCCACCTGTGATCAGCACCTGAAAGGACACAATACACCTGTGGGAAGTGAGAGTAGTGACAGAAAGTGAGGTGATAGTGGAGCAAGCTAGCAAGCAGCATTGTTCCCTCTCTGATCCCTCCCCCACAGACTGGCCACAATACAGCAAAGTGGATTGCCCCTCCCTGGTGCATACCTAAGGCTCCACCTCTTACAATGTATAGTAATAGGTGTGCTGAGACAAAGCAATATGGCCCAAATGAAAGAACAGATCAAAACTCCAGAAAAAGAACTAAGCAATGAGAAGATAGCCAACCTTTCAGATGCAGAGTTCAAAACACTGGTAATCAGGATGTTCAAAGAAATCACTGAGTTCAGTCACAAAATGAAGGAAGAAATGAAGGCTATAGCAGGTGAAATAATGGAAAATATACAGGGAACCAAGAGTGAAGGGAAGGAAACTGGGAATCAAATCAATGATTTAGAACAAAAGGAAGAAATAAACATCCAACTGAAACAGAATGAAGAAACAAGAATTCAAAAAAATGAGGAGAGGCTGAGGAACCTCTGGGACAACTTTAAACACTCCAACATCTGAATCATAGGGATGCCAGAAGGAGAAGAGGAAGAGCAAGAAATTGAAAACTCATTTGAACAAATAATGAAGGAAAATTTCACCAATCTGGTGAAGGAACTAGATATGCAAGCCCAGGATGGTTACAGAGTTCCAAAGAAGTTGGATCCAAGAAGAAACTCAAAAACCTTGCTTAGCAAGCCAGTGCTCAATTCACTGAGTCACACCAGCCTGGGGAAATATAAGGAGAGAATCTTAAAAGCAGTAAGAGGGAAGGAGAGAGTTACCTACAAAGGAGTTCCCAGAAGACTATCAGCTGATTTCTCAAAAGAAACCTTACAGGCAAGAAGGGGCTGAAAAGAAATATTTGAAGTCATGAAAGGCAAGGACCTACATCCAAGGTTACTCTATCCAGCGAACCTATTATTTAGAATGGAAGGGCAGATAAAGGGCTTCCCAGATAAGGTCGAGTTACAGGAGTTCACCATCACCAAGCCCTTATTATATGAAATGTTAATGGGACTTATCTAAGAAAAAGAAGATAAAAAACTATGAACAGTAAAATGACAACAAACTCACACATATCAACAATTAAATCTAAAAAAACAAAAACAAAAACTAGGTAAACAACTAGAACAGGAACAGAATCACAGAAATAGAGATCACATGGAGGGTTATCAGTGGGGACAAAGAGGGCGGAATGGAGGATAAAGGAACAGGGAATAAGAAGCATAATTGGTAGGTACAAAGTAGGGAGATGTTAAGAATAGTATAGAAAATGGAGAAACCAAAGAATTTATATGTACAACCCATGGACATGAACTAAGGGGGACAGGGAGTGCTGGAGTATAGGGGAATGCAAAGAGGAGGGGGATAAATGGGAGAGAAATTGGGACAACTGTAATAGCATAATCAATAAAATATACTTAAAAACATAGACAAATTATTTTGCCTCTCTGTAGTCATCCCCTCAGTTGTAATGGTACTATTATAGACTGAAATTCATATTTTGACATCTAATCCTTAATGCAATGGTCTAAGGAGGTGGGACCTTTGGAGGTGATTAGGTCATATGGTAGAGCCTTCTTGACTGGGATCAGTGCCCTTATTATAAAAAAAGTCCCCAGAGAGCTCCATAACCCTTTCCACCATGTGAAGACAACACAGGAGAAGCCAGCTGTCCACAAACCAGTAAATAGGCCCTTACTAGACACTGAATCTGCAGACAAATGGATCTTAGACTTCCCAGCCTAGAAATGTGATAAATAAATCTCTGTTGTTTATAAACCACCCAATCTAGAAGACAAGTGCCTTCCTCACAAGATTGTTGTATGGATTAAAAAGGGATAATCAAAGTAAGGCTTTAGTATTGTGCCTGGCATACAGTGAACACTCAACATGTTACTTTACACACCCAATTTTATTAAAGGCCCTTTGCTGAGGCTGTTTGCATCTATATTCATAAAGATTATGGATCTGTAGTTTTCTTTGCTTGTGATGTCTTTGGCTTTGATAGGGTAACACTGGCTTCAAAGAATGAGTTAGGAAGTATTTCCTACTCAGATTTTTTGGAAGAGTTTGAGGGTTGGTGTTAATTCTTTAAATGTTTGCTAGAATACATCAGTTAGGCCATCTGGTTCTGGGTTTTTGTAATTAGAATTTTGGATTACCAATTCAATCTCTATTTGTTATGAGTTGAAAGATTTTCTATTTCTTCTTGAGTCAGGTTTGAGTGTTTCTAGAAATTTATCCATTTTATCTAGGATATCTAATTTGTTGGCATGCTATTGTTCATAGTATTGTCTTATAATACTTTTTTATTTCTGCAGGTCAGTAGTAATGTCCTCAACTTAATTTCTGATTTTAGTAATTTGAGTCTTCTTTGTTCTTTCACTGTTCGGTCTCACTAGAGATTTGTCAAACTTGTTGATCTTTTTGAAGAACTTTTGGTTTTGTTAATTCTCTCTCTAGTTTTTCCATTCTCTATTTTTTAAATTTATGAAATAAACTATTCCCTTCCTTCTGCTACTGTAGAGTTTAGTTTGCTCTTATATTTCTCATTCTTTAAGGTATAAAAATAGGTTATTTGAGGTATTACTTTTTTAACGTAGGCATTTCTAGCCATAAATTTTCCCCTGAGCACTTCTTTTATTGTATCTATTAAGTTTTGTTTTGATATCTTTTCATTTAATTTACCTCAAGTATTTTGTAATTTCCCTTGTGATTTATTTTTGATCCATTGGTTATTTAAGAGTATGTTGTTCAATTTTCACATATTTGTGAATTTTGCAGAGTTATTATGTTATTGATTTCTCATTTCACTTCTTTTAATGTAGAGAAGGCATTTTGTATGATTTCAATATTTTTATATTTATTGAGTCTTGTTTTATGGCCTAATCTATGGCCTATCTCTTTGGATAATGTTCCATGTACACTTCAGAAAAATGTATATTCTGTCTGTGGTGGGTAACAGTGTCTGTTAGGTCTAGCTGGTATTACCCAAATCCAATATGTATTGATCTTCTACCTCTACTCATTTTTCAAAGTGAGGTATTGAGATCTCCACTGTTATGTAGAATAATCTATTCAATTATCTCAATTTTTCCTTCACGTTTTGGGGCTCTGTTATTAGCTACGTATATATTTATAATTGTATCTTCTTGATGGATTGCCCCTTTTATCAATAAATAATATTCTTTGTCCTTGAAACAATTTTTAATTAAAGGGAGTCTCTTGTAGACTTACTCATTCTGTAATTGCTTCCCCCTTCCTATTGCTTTTTGTTCTACTTCCATATTGTCTCTGTGAACTTGAGATACTCAGCATTACTTCTTTGGGCTCTCTTTCTCTGTACAACATAGAGGGGTCTCTTGGTATGAAGGCTGGTTTATCTCAAGATCATTTTTTTAATTAGTCAATGCACTTTTAACTTTTCATGAGGAAACATATTCACACTCTA
This sequence comes from Micronycteris hirsuta, assembly GCA_004026765.1. Classification (NCBI taxonomy): domain Eukaryota; kingdom Metazoa; phylum Chordata; class Mammalia; order Chiroptera; family Phyllostomidae; genus Micronycteris; species Micronycteris hirsuta. The sequence goes on from PVJI01008538.1 coordinate 4,346, forward strand.
TTTCATTGATTCTAAGATACACAATAACACAGATATTGGAACATATGTTATAATTGGTGCATAAGACAGCACTGTTTCATTTTTTAATTTTCAACATTAAATAATTTCTTAGTGGTACAAAAGAAAGCATTCTACAAAAGTAATATCTTAGATTCTATAAGATATGTTGAATTAGTCTTATTTAGGAGACTTTGAGATACATTAAATTAATGGCAAGCTGATTCAAACTTTTTAATAAAGGTGACCAAGTGATATCCTATTTCTTCTCTCAAGTTCTGGACCTAGGGTCTATTGTTAGACTATCTCAAATGCTCCTTCTTTATAAAACTCAGAGCGTGGAAAAAGGGGGAGATTTTAAGTTGCAGATTTTGAATATTAGATCATGAAAACTGGCATGAATCATGGAGATAAATGTCCAACCTCCTCTTTGCTCACAAGGGGACATTGAGTCCCGGCTCAGCAAAAAGACTTCTCAAGGTCACATTGAGAGTTAGTGGTAGAGTGAGAGTTAGTACCATGGTCTATTATTTTTCTCTACTAGATGAGGCTGTATCTTTTTACTCCTTTCCTCTCAGCTTCATATATATCTGTATATAATTTTCAAGTAATTCTAAAGGCATTCTCCCCACATTAATGAGCAGTTAGAATGGAGACAGCTACACATTTTTAAAATTGTTAAATCATTTTTATAATTCACATAATGTGATTTCCATTTGGACATGAGTTAAAATGCCAAGATAAGCCAGAGCTGCATTGCAGACTACGTTCTCTTCCTTCCAAGCACTAGTCAGATCACTGTTGGTGAGAAGAGGGGGCTGGCAGCCTTTGTTAACCCTTAGTGGCAACTCAAATGTTTATGTCAGTTGCATCAGGAAATGCAGGTATTAGCCTCAGCCCTGATGTAGCTATCTGGCTGTGTGACCTGAGGTCTTGGTTGCTGGTGGAACACTTGCTCTGAAGTTGCCAAAAATGGAGCAATTTGAGAGACAATATTTTAGGAGAAGCTGGATCAAATGCCAAACAGATATATATTAAGAACCTTGAAAAAGTATATATAAGTAGAAATTTAACTTCTGTGAATTTATTCTTTGGAAATAAGATAGGCTACAAATATGTATATATAAGGATGAATACAGAAATACTATTCATTATAGTGAAAAATTGGAAATACTGTAACTTAATATTTGACAACATGATTAAGTACATGATAGTTCTTTACAGTGAGATGGTATGCAGTCACTAAAAAATAAAAATGAAATATGTATTCGTGGTCACAAAAATTTTTTCAAAATTGATCAAAAGGCAGGTTATAAAATAGTATGTGAAACAGAATTCCATGCATATAAATAAAAAATGTATGTATGTCTATATGCATATGAAAAAGGGCTGGTAGTGTGTTCATTAAATGTCAAAAGTGGCTTCCTGTGGTTGGTGGAGTTAATACGTTATTTTCTCTATACTTTGTATATTTTCTACAGAGAGTATGTCTTTTTTAAATAATTAAAATGTTTGATGCTTAATAAACATCAAGACAGACCATTTAAAGTAGAAGAGGCTAAATCAACCTGCCCTCCCAGTCCTTCAGCAATGACTCTGACCCACTAGTGTCAGCATCAGCAGAATCATCCAACTTGGGGAAAGGGAGTTATGCATGTTCAATACCAGAAACCCTAATGGAGACAGGCCTTTGGGCAAGAATGCAAAACATCTTCTATATTTTTAACAGGTGATACATAAGCTTATTTTAGATTTCATTAAACTGTGGAGTCATTACTCGTAGATTCAGAGGAGGTTTTGTATAGATTGCACAGGTGCAAACACAGAGGCCTCACAGGGTGGGATGGGCATTACCTGTACAACACCCCACAGCTGCTCAGTGCCAGCAGGGAAGATGATGGGAATGAATCCATGAAGCTGAAAATATGGATCTTGGACAAAGTAGTGCTGACTAAAGAAAGGCAGAACTTCACTTTGTTTCCAAAGCTGCTTTGCGTTCTGGAAGGCTCTTGTGGATAAATACAAATACAAGGGATAGCTCCCAACATCTTAAGGATCTGTGTCCCAGAACAAGGTACACCTAACATAGTTCCAAAATAAGTGCTCTATAAATGTTTAGTGACTGAATAATGATAAACAGATACACAGCTATTAGTCGCTCATTACGAAACATTTTTTTACATAACATAATAGAGGCAAACACTGCATGATTTCAGGCAAATTTCCAAATTAATATTTCAAAAGGAAACACTTAATTTACAACATTCTGATACTTTCAAGTAAATATATACACAAAGAGATTACTCACTCAACTATATTTCCACAACTTTCCCAGAGTTTGGGGGATGATAGCCCCTAAGCCCAGCACACTGTAAAACATTTAATACCTTAAAATTACGTCTCACCTTTATGAAATTATTAAACCCAAGTTTGTTTGGAAATTATCTGAAGTAGTCAACCTCAATCAAGTTCTCACTCTGGCACTGGGCAGCTGAGGGGTGTTGTACAGGTAATGTAAATCCCACCCTGTGAGGCCTCTGTGTTTGCACCTGTACAATCTATACAAAACCTCCTCTGAATCTAAGAGCAATGTCTCCACAGCTTAATGAAATCTAAAATAAGCCTATGTGTCACCTGTTAAAAATATAGAAGATGCTTTGCATTCTTGCCCAAAGGCCTGTCTCCATTACGGTTTCTGGTATTGAACATGCATAACTCCCTTTCCCCAAGTCGGATGATTCTGCTGATGCTGACACTTGTGGGTCAGCATCATTGCTGAAGAACTGGGAGGGCAGGTTGATTTCCAGAGACCCATGAGTTCTGTTAGTGGGGAATAAAGGCCCCTCTCTTGTCAGTAGTGACCACCACACAGTAGACCCCTCCTCAAAAATATCCACCCTTCCACATATATTCCACCAACTGGAGAGACCTTAGTATTAATCAGTGGATTTACATATACACGGAAGTCACTCACCCATTGGTGTTGACTGTTCTTAATCAGCTGCACATGGGAAAGAAATGGTCTTGTCCTAAGTTCTGTTGATTCCTTTGAAAGAGGGGAAAGAGAGGAATAAAAGGAAGGATATATTGATAATGGCAAAAGGCAATTATTCATTCACTATATATCAGATTTCTCCTAATCAGTGATTTTGTTTTCTTGGCTTGTTATACCTCCTTCCTTTCCATCTGTATTATGGACACCCAACAATTATTGTTTCCCTCTATATTAGTTAGGGTAACTAAAGCTAGCCTCTGTCAAACTTTCGGGCTTAGCAGAAAAAGGGTTGTCATTCACATCCCAATCCAATGTAAGTATTCCCAGTTGGGTAGCTTCCTCATTGCCATCCTGGACCCAGGGTCCTCTAATTTTCAGAGTTCTCTCCATCAATATGGTGTATAGGAAAGGAAATGAAAATCACGTGGAGTTATTATGGGCCAAGTCTGCACAAAGTTCACATCATTTTCACTCATATTTTTTGTGGAATAGTCACATGACCACACCTTATTGCAGGGAAGCTTGGGAACCATTATTGAACTATGTGCCTAAGAAGAAGAGAGCACAAATATTGGTGAGCGTTGGGGGTCTCTGCACTTCCTTCAAGGTCAAGTCCTCCATTCTTTTCTTTTAATCATTATGATTTGTGGAATACAAATTAATCATAATGATTTGTGGAATACAAATCATTAAGTCATTACAATAAATCTGGAGATAAGTAAAGACAAAGGAAAACAAGTTGGGATACTGAAACTGACCACAGCATGACTAATACTTCCTCCAAATTAGCCAAAGGGAATATCCAGCCCACAAATTAGACATTGCTTGAATGAAGACAGAACCTCTACTGACAGAAAGGATCTGCTTCCTGACAATAAAGCGCTCAATGGCTGAGTCACATAATTAGAGGTGAATGACAGATGATATAAACCATGAATACTGCCTTCTCAGCCCATAGAGGAAGTTAAAACAAATGTAACCAATGGGGGATGTGCCATGAGAGAGGTTGAAGAACTCCCCATATGTCTGAAGACCACCTATTCCTAGACCTGGGATACAGTGCATTTAATGGAAAAAGAGAAAGCTCTGGAGGTAGATAGTCCCGTTTTAAGCACTGGACTTGCCACTTACTGGGCCTTGGAAAAAGAACTCAGCCTATGTAAGCATTGGTTTTCTCATCACTAAAATGGGTATAATGATGATACCTTTTCACAGAGCTACTGGGAAGGGTAAATAAATAGGTCATGCAAAGGTGATTGGCATGAAACTTGGCACAGAGAAAATGCCCAATGGAGGATCTTTTTGTAAAAGTGTGGCATTCTAATTTCTAAATGTGAGGCCTTCTACTCTAGCCCATCTTGCTCTCAAATATCCAAGTGGGCAAAGGGGGAGATAGGAGGCAATGAGATCAGAAAGCTAACAGGGACCATTACAAGGGACTTCCAGGCCATTGCAAAGGCTTTGGCTGTTATTCTGAGTGAAATGGAAGAACCTTTAAGGATAATATTAGTACTTAACTCACAGGCTAGTTTTAAAGATTAAATGAAATAATATGTTTTTATCACCTCTAAGAAGTTCAGAACATAATGATCATCTTGATCAAGACTTTTTTCTTTTTATTGAACTTATTGGCGTGAAACTGGTTAATAAAATTGTATAGGTTTCAGGTGCACGATTCCATAGCACATCATCTGTACACTGCATTGTGTGTTAACCACCCCAAGTCAACTCTCCTTCCATCACCATTTATCCCCCCTTTACCCTTCTCCACCTGCCCTTACCCTCCTTCCCCCTCCCCTCAGTGATCATCACACTGTTGTCTGTGTCCATGAATTTTTCTCTTTTTTCTTTTTCGCTCAATCCCTCTACTCCCTACCCATCCCCCAACCTCCCCTGACAGTTGTCAGCTTGCTATCTATCTCTGACTCTGTCTCTAGTTTCCTTGTTAGTTCATTTTGTTCATTAGTTTCCACACATGAGTGAAATCATATGGTATTTGTCTTTCTCTGACAGGCTTATTTCACTTAGCATAACGCTCTCCAGGTCCATCCATGCTGTCAATGCTCAGCCTAGTGCTGGAACATAAACGTCAGCATTATTGTAAATAGTACTCATTGTTTATTATTCTTATTCTGAACAGGATGAAAGTGGTGCTGGCTGGGTTAGACAAAAGGGAAAATAAATTGTTTCATCCCTTTGGCTGGCCTCAGTCTTCTCAATAATGTAGAATGGGGGTGCCATGGAGGCCTTGGGGTGAGTCACAAAGGCCTGGCAAAGCTGACATAATAAATGTTGTCGTCCTCAGTCCAGGCTCATAGGGGGATGTCTAAACAGGGTGAGATCATGCCTGGAAAGTTCTTTGTGCTCCAGAGAAGGAAGATGTCCTGCAAATTTAAGTTGCTATTATTTTGAAAGCCAAATTCCAGGCTTTGAAATGCAGCCAGCCTGTCTTCAATATCTAGTTATGTTTCCAAAGCACAGGAAGGAAAAAGAAGCCAACTGTTTATATGCAGTAGTATTTCTGGTAACTGAACTTATTAGTTTAAATGGTAATATTTAAAAAGCTCACAAAATAGCATGCTTTCTGTCCACAGAGACCTGTTTTAATTAAAGCTCTCCCTTTAAAATTCATTAAAGTAATCAGTTCTAAGAGATGAGGAGCCTGCATATGAGTGCCGCAGCTCCCCTTTCACAGGTGCAGGAGGCAATGATTTCAACAATTGTGATGAGCTCTTCATTCATTTGATTTAGTTTTATTTAAAGGCACTAGCTGTCTGGCCTCAGGAATTTCATGTTTTTATTAGGCATAAGCAGCTTAGTTGCCTATATTGTAGATCCCCTCACTATCACTGTCACCTGGTCAGAGCCATGACTCAGAAGCTGTCTCTCCTGGGGAAGAGAGGATGGAAAAAAGGAAGTTGACTATTGAGAGACAAAACATCCCATTGTTCCCAAGCCACAAAGAGGCTTTTCTCTTATAACTTGGAGCCTTGGCTGTGCAGGGAAGAGTGATGGCTGGAAGGGCTCAGTGAGGGTAGCTTACAGTGGTAATGATATCATAATAATAGTAACAGCAACTACAACCACAACTATTAGGACTACAGACTATGGAACACTTACTACATGCTAGAGGTAAACATTATTGTTTTTTGACCTTATAGCAAGCTCATGAGATGGCCACTATTATCATCTTCATTTCATAGATGAGGAAACTGAGGCTGAAAGAGGCTAAGTAACTTGCCAAAAGCCACATAGAGAGTAAATAACAAGAAATCACTGTAGGAGGGGAACAACTGGCCTTGGAATTCCATTATGGCCACCTTCCAGATGTGAGCTCTTTGATGTAATTTCCCTGAGCTTCGGTTTGCTCATATATAAAATGGACATGATTATGTCCACCTTACCATGTTGTGGCAAGAATCACATGTGGTAACACAAGTACAACATTTAGCACAGAGCCTGGCACAGAGGACACGCCAAATGCACAGTAGCCATTCGTATCATGAGACTGTGAAAGAGACGCTGTGCACCCAACTGTCAGGGAGCCAGCTGCCCTGTACCTCAACTGCCTCCCGGGCAACCCCAACTGAGAGACCAGGGGAGGTACCCGGCAAAGGGAATGTGGGATTTAAATCATCTTGTGTTGGGATGTAAAAAAGCCCTGAGCATGAGGCAGCTGTGGCAGCCTGTAACATTCTGTCCCTGTTCTCACACTGCAATTGGAGCAGAGGTTTCGTGGAAGGCACTGAGGCGGGTATACTAGGCAGAGGCTGACAGCACAGTACAATGAGACAAGAAAAAGCGACAGCTGGGCTCAGAAAGGGGTCTGAACCACTTTTCCCAGGAAAACAAGCTGTCACTGCCAGACAGAAACACTATCGCGATCTTGTCCAACCTCCTCAGTTTTCACATAGGGATAAAAAAGCCCCATTAGTGTAAGTCTGTTTTATTTCGCACCCACAGAGAAAGTCTCTGCACTGGAGTTCAAGATGACTGTCACCTTGCTAACTATATGACCTTGACAAAATTACCTAATGTCTTTATTCCTCAACTTCTTCATCTAGGAAGAAGTACCTACTTCAAAGTTTCCCCAAGATTAAATGAAAGAATGCCCATAAACACCCTAGCACAGTGCTTGGCACCTGCAAAACATTCAGTCCATAGAAGCTTTTGCTTACCTTTTCTAAATTCTCTAAAATTCTACCCGCCTGTCACAGCCATCTTCTCTGCTGTCCTGCACCTCTGCTGCCCCTAAGCCATCCTTCAAAGCTTGCCTCGTTGCCTATTGCTCACATTCGTTACCTGTGACAGTTAGGTCCTCACTACTAATGCTCCCACTAGTGAGATGTTTATTTCTATCGGGCTCTGGAAAATGGAGGGCCTGTTTCAGTGTTGCTGCTCTAGAAGCCCCTTTGGGACAGCTGAGCCCCAGAAGGGTTAGCTCTTCGACTCCCCTCTGGGTGGATCTTTCTTATACACTATGGCTTCTCCTGCTGCAAATACTGAGTATGCCTCCCATACGCTTGGCATTCAGTACCAGGCTCCCACAGCTGCCTTGCTCAATGTCCCTGAGGTGAGGCCAGTGCCGACCCTTGAATCAGACTCAGTTCTTTGCCAGGCACTGAGCTAGGCACTGAGACTATAGTGATAAGCAAGATGAGTGCAGTCTCTGCCCTTAGTGATTGGAAACACCATTTGATTGAGCAAGAAATAACAATAAGAAGATGATTAGAGCTATTCGCTTATTTATTTAACCACTACGAACTGAGCACAGTCCTATGCTCAGTGTTAGAAATATACTGGTGACTCAAAAGCAGACACTGTCGCAGACCATATGGTTCTTACAATCTCGTGAAGAGGACTGAATAATTGTCATTATATACTTGTTATTGTAATCACTTGCTTTCTGTCTAGGTGATGGAAAGAAAAGGAACAGGTTGCTAAGGGAGCAGATAATGGGGGATTGATTCAGTTTCGAGGATCACGGAAGTTTCCCCTGAGGAAGTAATGTTTGGTCTGAGCTCTAAAAGATGCAGTAATTTAGGCAGAGGCAGTAGGAAGCCAGATGCTAGATGGAATAAATGATTAGAGGTAAAGGAAACATTAAGGAAGACCCCAAGAAAGGAAAGCACAAGGCAACTTTAAAAGAGCTGAGAGATTGCTAGTGGATTTAGGGCGAATTGGCAAAAGGAAGAATGGTATAAAATGAGGCGATGAGGTTAATGGGCTTTTTGTCCATGATAAGGAGTTTAGACTTTCTTTCGGGGGCAGTAGGGGAGCTGTTGATGAATTTTAAGCCAGAGAGTGACATGATATGACTTATGTTTTTGAAAGATCTGGCTGCTGTTTGAAGATTGGGGTGGGGGAAGGCAGACCAGAGGGGGGCAAACAGAGACCTGTTTGAATGCTATTTTCCAGTGAGAGATGCTGGAGCAGCTTGGAGTAGGAGAGTGGTAAGAGATGAGAAAGTGGGTGAATTTGAGAGAGATGTCAGAGTAACTGAAAAGACTTGATGATGAATTGGATGTGGAGTGTGAGGGAGAGGGAGGTGTCAAGGATGACTCTGTTTTCAGGCTTGCATGTGGGGTGGATGATGGGAGCTGTTCACTGAATGGGAAATACAGAAAGAAGTACAGGTATGACTGGAGTGAAATGATAGTGAGCTCATTTTGAGATGTCTTGAACTGAGGTGCCTTGGAGGCATGGCAGTGGGCAATTGCCTATATAGAGCTAAAGCTCAGAGGAAAGGAGATAAAAAGCTGAATTCTGTCAGTTCAATACCAAGGTGCTTCTTGAAGCCAAGGAGAGAAGGACTTCACCTGGGGGAGTAGAAAGTGAACACAAAGGAGGACTGACTATAGAACTTTCATAAATAACATTGAAAGGTCACACAGAGGGTAAACTGAGGAGACTGAGAAGAACAAGCCAGAATGAAAGCCAGACAAGTAAGTGCTTCAAGGAGGGAGCAGTCACCAATAGCTGCCAGGACACACGTCAAGTAAGACGAGGACTGAAAAATATCCATTAGCTATAGCGACATAAAGATGTAATTGATGGGGATGAAGACACAGTGCCCGTCCTTCCCCTTACCCCTTTAGCTGAAAGGTATTCTTCAGGTGCCAATCATTAAGTTGCAGAAGCCAACTCCAAGTTCTTCCCAGGTCCACCTATGTGTTGAGGAGAACTCTGGTGACCAAGCAGGACCTCCCTCAGTACAGTTAATCCAGTCCTTCAGGTCTCTTTAGTAAATCCCAGCAGACTGGGGCTCCAGGCATCATTTTTCTAACCACCATTTATCACTAATCTGGTCCTCATGCTGTCTCCATGTTGTTTGCTTTTTATCAAGGGCTAATTGTTGCGCATTAGGCACAATTTATTCCTACAATTACTTTTGAAGGGCTCAGCAATGATAGTCATTTTCAATCCTATAGTATAAAATGTGGTTTGGGGCTATTTTAATCACAAAATTATATACATAAGTGAATGAGCAAATTATTCAAAGCAAAATACTGTTAGACTTCAGGCAGCCCATCTTATTTCTTAGTACTATAGGTACCTTCCTTTCCAGTTGCCTCCCAACCGCCTTCCTCGCCCCTGTATGGAGAGATAAAAATTCAAGTGCAAGGCTGGATTACTAGGATGGCAGACGAATCTGTTCAGGCAGGAAATTTGAGAATGCAGATGTCACTAAGCAATGGACAGTTTTTAAAAACAAATAAATTCATAATTAAATAAACCAAATACAGGATCACAATTCAATTTGTTTCAAAAATTGTTGTTTTCTTATATAGAAAAACAGAGCACAATTAAGGGTGGATTGACTTAATATTGTACCAATTCATCTATTAACATCTCCTTTGAGAATTCTCATCAAGTTTCATTTCAAAGATGTCATCAGTGACTAGTTAACATTTGAACAAAATGGTTCCCTCTTACGATCCAGTTACGTTTAAATTTATTAAGAATGTAATTGAATATTATCTACCTACTTTGGCATCTCAAAAACACCATGTAGTTACAAGTAAGGAAGATAAGACCAAATGTGATGTGTGTATGTCCTGTAATGTTTACCTGTGGCACAGAGTCTGGAGGCTCCTTCAGGGAATTGTGTCCAATGTTCTGAGCCCCAGGTCCCACAACTTGAGGAATGTACCTTCTCGGTCACCTGGGCACTTCGTACCATCAACTCTAGCTCAATTCACAAATAAATTTAAAGCCAATTACTATTTGACACTATGTCCTCCCAACAATCTACTTGGTCTCCATTCCCTTTTCTGGGGCTTAGCCTTTGAACCTGGATAACAATTTGCTTCTAGAAGTGTTGCTTCTCACTTCCTGGTCTCCCTGGTTCTCCTGAGGTTTGCTGGTTTGTGTCTTTGTTACTTCTAGTTATCTTCTGGGAAGCCTCCTCTTTAAGAAAGAGTCCAAGAGCATTGGTATCACCAGCCCACTTGCAATGTTTCCTCAGGAAAAGACACATCTCTGTCATTATAAACTTACTCTGTTGTTGCTGATGATCAATAAAACAGATCTCTATTCAATTGGAGTGACCAAGGCTGTGGCCCAAACCTACTATCTTTCAAATCCCACTTCAAAATTGGTGCTTTCTTTTTCAGAGAACTATACCCTAAATCTCAGTGGGTTTCTCCAACTTTTGGTTTATGTCTCAGATATCCAGATGGAACTGCAGAAGTGCAACATGCAAATTAGCCAACTAAGAAACAATGAGTCGCCAACACCCATCAAAGGTCGGAAGGTTTTGTTTTTTTTTTTAAGATAAAACTTTTTGGTTTTGACTGATTTCTTTTTAATGACTTCAGTGTCCTAAATCCAGTTTCATAACTGAAAATAGAGAAAAGTCTTCTGCCCTATTTGGAATGCATAAGGCCACCTACTTTATTTTGCAAAGGAAAAACAAAAATGAAGGCAAAAACAAAGATCTTGATGCCATTATCCTAATATTTGACACCTGGCTTCTCTTTTATTCCAAGCTCTGCTTGATTTTTGTCCTTGTTAGTTTTGAAAATCTCCTGAAAAGTTTCCAAAGCTAAACGGCTGTAAAACAAAGTCAGTATTTTGCAAGACTTATTAACAATAAAGAGGAACAATGGGATATGAATTTATAGGTGGGCTGTGTTCTGAACTGAGAAGCTTATAAATAAGCAATATATTTGTGATTTGGGGCATTACTAATATACCCTCTAAGAAAATCCTTTACACAAAACTCAGAAACAATAAGATAGATTAGAGGGAGCTTATTTGCATTACAAAAGGTCTCTTCAGTTTACAAAAAGATTCATCACAAGACTTCTTTAATGAGAAATCATTTGTATAAGATTTCTGTTTACAAAAATAAAAACACCAACTTGTACTAGCGTTACAGGAACTCTCCAATGTTGTTATATGAGAGTCACCCTCTATTAGATGATTTATTTTGGGTCAGCGGGGATAGAAGGTCCACTCTAGGGAATGTGCCAGCTGACTCCACCAGGATCCTGGATCCACTGAATAAATTCTAAGCTCATATTTCCCAGATATTCCCTTCTCCTTATCTGTTTTCTGAGTCCCCATGTGTGGAAGAATGTCCTAAGAAAACAATCTTTTGGGGCATTTCAATTCAGAGACTGAGGAATCATAACGCTCCTACTCTCCCATTCCCTTGCCTTCTGACCTTCAAAATTGGGATGGGGAAGTTTGGTGGTCAGAACTCCCAGACCCACAGGTCTTGACTTTAATGCCTATCTGTGGAGATAGCAGTCTAAATCCTTGATGATTTTAGGTTTGGATGAAACTGCTTGAAATCTGTTTAAAAACTCTGCCAATGATTAAAACATCTACAAAGGTTCTATTGTGGTACAAGCCTCCATTTGTGACTGGAAGCTCTGTCCAACAAGGCCATTTGTTAGTTCCAGTAGTTACTAGAGGAAGCTCAAAAACATATTTTAGTGATGTTACCTTTCTTCATACTTGCTAGTTTCCAGCAAAAGGAGCAGATAACATAAAGAGGACCATTGAGTTTTTCCCCAAAAAGAAAATCAGTGAGCAATCCTTACCATTAAGGGGCCCATCCTAGTGTGATCAGCCAGATCATCCTTCCGTTTCAACTGAGAGAAGAAACAAAGCAAACATCTCATGAAGGAGGGCTGGTTCCCCTGATCTGGAGATGAGCTAGAAAGGCAGCTGGAATCAGTTGAGCGTATTATTAGAAAGAGTCTATGGAGCTTGGCAGCTCAACAGATCTGGGTGTGAATCCCAGGTCCACTACTTATTCTCTGTGAAACTTGGGCAAGTGATTTCATCTCTTTAATGAGATGATTCTTCATCTGGGAAATTGGGAGAATACCATCAACCTTGCAGATAGTGTATGTGAAGGGCTTAAAGAAAACAGCACAGGCTCTCGATAAATGTTGAATTAATAACCACCTATCAATACCAGAATAAAGTCTATCTCTTTAATTCTTTCTAAAGCTCAAGCAAGGTTAAGAGAACACTGATGATTGTGACACAAAGAAAACTCAAGGTTATTAAGCTGCTGATACAAATCTTGGACCCAGGAAGGATTTAATTCTCAGATATCATTTACAGTGAGTTAACAAGGATGGTCTAATCAAACTCCGTAAGCAGAAGCAGAGTTAGATTACATGTGGGTGATTACCATTAATGTATGGTAAGATTGTTAACTGTGCTTTGACAGCTAAGCCCAGTACTTTGGGTCACCTACCCATCTGTGCACATGGTGATTGCATTTATATTTTTTCCTACAACTTTCCTGAAAGGAAAAAGTGTCAATGCAAAACTGTAACAGGGTAGGTCGGGCCAGATCACTGAAGTGGAGGAGGGGACACCAGTATTTGTGCCAGAGCCAGTACCTCCCCTCAACTGGGCAGGGAGAAACCCCAAAGCAGTGGTTTGAAGCTATAGCCTATGAATTAGGCTTCCTTACCCCAGGGCAGGGTAAACAACTGGTGAGCTTGTGACCCAGCCAGAGAGCCTGTACAAAGCCTTCGTGAGCTGTGGGGGCCATGTGCCCTGCCTTGGGCCAAGATACTTGTGTGCCCGTGCACAGCTGGGAAACTTCTGCCCCCTTCTGCAAAATGGTGGCCAGAAGAGGGTTAAAGACCCTGGGGAGCTGACAAACATGGTGGACCTTGGTAAACATTGGTTGCAATGCCGGAGACTGTTGTACACGGACTTCTGGGTAGAGTCTTTAAAATGAAATGTGCTGTGAAACATGCAGCCTTTCCCCTCCTCTCACTAATCCAGTCGGCCACAGGGGGCCTGAGTTCCTGAGACCACTGGGCCCTAGAGACCACGTGGTCTGGGAACATTTCCAGTGCCCCTTCTGCACAGAAAGTGGCAGCAGCACTGGCTGGTGCTACATGGCCCTGCCCAGCCAGGTGCCCACAGACTTATGAGAAACACCTGGGGCCTGACTGTGACTGGGAACCTGCCAAGCAGCCTGGATAAGCATGCTATAGCCACCTGAGTTTCCCAAAGGACATTATGTTAAAATGGGAAAAGGGATTCCAAGCACTTTCTGGAGCTGGTCTAGCCTGGCAGAATGTGGCAGGATTATTTGTCTTTGAGTGATTTAAAGGGAGTGAGGCTCTGCAGCAGAAACCTGCCAACTATTTCAAAACTGTATAGCTTTAAATAAACCACCTCTATCCTTTTTCTTCACCAAATTTCTGATTCCATAGTTTTGCCTCTATGTGTCAAATAGTAGAACCCTACTGACTATTCTGCAACAGCATTGACTTTTGTGTAACAAAACCTGGTTGTCTTACTTCATAAGTGTAGTAACCATGATCACAACCCTTTCCAATCACTGTCAATTACTAAATTCAGTACTTTATGGATATGGAGATGATTCAAATGTTTTATCTTCCAAGCCTGTGGCTCCAAATCATAGAGGTCTTCAGGAACAAGGTAGCCCCCTTCTGAGAGTTTCCTTCTGAGAGCATTAGGCCACTTGGCTCTTCTTTTTGTTGTCTTGGATTAGTTCAGTGAGATACAGGGCTAGAAATCGAGTGACATTAACAGGTGTTGTACAAAGCAAAGCAAGCAAAACAAAGCATGAAACTTGCTTTGGCTTAATAAATCTATTTTTCTTGTTCCAGTTTGGTACTGGTAAAAATTTTAGCTGATCCTTCTTATTCAAGCTGCATCCATCAGTAAAATTTTGCCCTGGCCACTAGTTGAACTCATTTTATATTAGGGTGAAAGATGTTTGCCTATGGCTTTCTGTGCAGAAGTCTAGGCAGCCTTTGTCTCATTTGCATATAACATGATCTGAAGCCTGGTGCTAGAGAAGTGTTAAGTGGGCTCCAAAGTGCTATTTACACAAGGACCCCACTGTGGCTAACCCAGTGCACCTCAGGCAAACATGAAGGTATATGTTTGTGCTACACTGATCACCACAGGTTGTGTTTCAAATTAACATTTCACTTTTCACAGCTACCATTTATGTATGCCTCCACAAAGTATTTATTTATTAAGCACCACAAGTGAGGAACACTTAGTTGATTGATAAATTTTGGTATATTACTGGACATGCTTAATTCAATTCAGTCCTGCTTTCTCTTGGGAGCAACTGTATTCATGGGAGCAAATGTTCTACTCTGTTCCTCTAGTGTTGTATGTATGTATGTATGTATGTATATATATCACCAACAAGGATTTATTTGGGAAAAAGAAAGAGTTGCAACCCAGTGCATGCACACATGGCAGCCACTTGCACACTCTGGCCTATGTGCCAAGGTGGAAGGGTATTTATAGAAGGAAAAGGAAGACAAGGGAAGGGAAAGTTACAACATAGAGCTTTATTATTAAACATAGAGTTCTTCCTGTAGGGTTCTTGCAAATATATAGAGTTCAAGAACTTCCATAAGCCCTAGCTCCTCCCATGGATACTCCCTACTGACTCCATTTGCTTAAAGTCATAGTTTGTCTTTTTTTAATTATATTTTATTGATTATGCTATTACAATTGTCCCAATTTTTCTCCTTTGCCCCCCTCCACCCAGCACACTCCACTTCCTCAGGCAATCCCCACACCCTTGTTCATGTCCATGGGTCATGTGTATAAATTCTTGGCTACTCTGTTTCCTATACTGTACTCTACATCCCCGTGGCTATTCTGGAACTACCTATTTGTACTTCTTAATCTCCTCACCTCTTCACCCATTCTCTTACAAACCCCTTCCATCTGGCAACCATCAAAATGCTCTCTGTATCCATGATTCTGTGTCTATTCCTCCTGTTTGCTTAGTTTGTTTTTAGATTCAATTGTTGATAGATAGGTATTTATTGCCATTATATTGTTCATAGATTTGATCTTCTTTTTCTTAAATAAGTCTATTTAACATTTCATATACTAATGATTCAGCAATAATGAACTCCTTCTGTTTTTTCTTGTCTGGGAAGCTCTTTATCTGCCCTTCGATTCTAAATGATAGCTTTGCTGGGTAGAGCAAACTTGGCTGTAGGTCCCAGCTTTCATGACTATGAATATTTCTTGCCAATCCCTTCTAGCTGGCAAATTTTCTTTTGAGAAATCCGATGACAGTATTTTTTTAATATTACTGTATTGTTGTTCAATTACAGTTGTCTGCATCCTCTCCCCTCCCCTCCCCCTACCCCCTCCAAACCCACCTCCCTCCCCTGCCTCCATCCTCCCCCTTGGTTCTGTCCATGTGTCCTCTATAGTGGTTCCTGAAAACCCTTCTCCCCATAGTCCCCTCCCTCCTCCCCTCTGGCTATTGTTAGATTGTTCTTAATTTCAATGTCTCTGGTTATGTTTTTCTTGCTTTTTTCTTTTGTTGATTATATTCCAGTTAAAGGTGAGATCATATAGTATTTGTCCCTCACCGCCTGGCTTATTTCGCTTAACATAATGCTCTCCAATTCCAATGACAGTCTTATGGGAACGCCTTTGTAGGTAATTATCTGCTTTTCTCTTGATGCTTTTAATAATCGCTCTTTATCTTTAACCTTTGGCATTATAATTATTACGTGTCTTGGAATGGGCCTCTTAGTTTGAGACTCTCTGTGCTTCTATCTTGTTTGGAACTCTGTGCTTCCTGGACTTGCATGTCTATTTCTTTCACCAAATTAAGGAAGTCTTTTTCATCATTTTTTCAAATAGATTTCCAATTTCTTGCTCTTTCTCTTCTCTTTCTGGCACCCCTATGATGTGGATGTTGGAATGCTTGAAGTTGCCCCACAGGCTGCTTACACTCTCCCCACTTTTTAAAAAAACTTCATTGTTGTTCAATTTTCCTCATTTTTTTAATTCCTTTTTCTTCTTGTTGTTCTGATTGGTTGTTTTTTGCTGTCTTATGTTCCAAATCATTGATTTAATTCTAGGTTTTATTCACTCTACTGTCGTTTCCCTGCAAAATTTTTTTTATTTCAATCAGTGTACCCTTTGTTTCTGACTGGATCATTTTGTATGCTGTTGATGTCCTCACTAATTTCCTTGACATCCTTATAACCTGTGTTTTGAACTCTGTATCTTATACATTGCTTATCTACATTTTGTTTAGTTCTTTTTTAGAGTTTTGTTTTGTTCTTTTATTTGGGCCATATTTCTTTGTCTCCTCATTTTGGCAGCCTCTCTGTGTTTGTTTCTCTGTATTAGGTAGAGCTGCTATGATTCCCTGGATTAGTAGCATGGGCTAATGTAGTAGGTATCCTGTAGGGTCCAGAGGCACAGCCTCCCCTATCACCCAAGCTGGGTACTTGAAATGCATCCTTCATGTGGGCTAAGTACACCCTCCTCTTGTAGTTGAGCCTTGGTTACCATTGGCAGGTCAGTGGGAAGTATTTACCCAGGCCAGTGAGCTGCAACGACTTGCTGTAACCACTGACCACCAACCTCCACTCTGCCTGTAGGATCAGCTGTACAAGGTCAGGGTGGTGGTTCTATGACATGGTCTATAACTGTGCGCTGGGTGTGCAGGCCCTGGGGTTTCCCAGGTAGTGCAGGCCAAGGTCAGTCCCCACCTGTGTTCTGCCTAGGGCTAACCTGCATGAGCTATAAAGCTATCTGAGGTGCCTGCTAGTTGTTCTGGGCTTGGAGATTCCTAGGCAAAGTCAGCCTATGAATCTAGGCTGGCTGCTGCTGGTGCTGGGCCTGGGCCACTTAGTAAGAGGTACGGGGCCTGGGGGATCACTGAGGTCGGTTGTTCCTTGTTTGAGAAGATTTAGGAAGTTGTGAAGCATCAGCCAATACCAGCCTTTTATATGAAAAATCTACTGTTAACAGCTGTAAATTGAGTGAGACAAAGTCTCATAGTATCTCCAGGGCAGGGCTAACAGTGTTAGCCTGTTGATGGAGTCTGAGATATGGCACCAGCTTATTGGCTCTGTGGCTCTGTAGTGGGAGTGTTCAGAAAAGGGACAGTGGTCTCTGCCTGCCTTTCTGTCTGGGAGAAAGCTGTCTTCCAGTTTGCGCCTTGGTGCCAGACACTTCAGTTCATCCCTGTATGCCACTGGTGCCTTTCAAGCTGCTACCCTGGTGCTGGAGCTCAGAGGGAGTAAGTCTGAGTAAGTTCATGTGTGGGTTCTTTTAGGGAAACTTCTTGGAAGTGCAGCAATTCTTCCAGTGACTCAATCCCCATTGGTTTTTTCAGCCAGAAGTTATGGGGACTTATACTCCTGGCACTGGAACCCTGGCCTGGGGGGCCTGGTGTAGGACTGGGACTCTGTTCCCAAGATATTCCCCCTCAATTTTTATCTATCACATGTGCATGAAGGACCAGCCCACTCCATATCTCTGCCCATCCTAACAGTCTGGATGGATGTGGTTTCTTTAATTCCATAGCTGTCAGACTTCCATTGCACTCAATTTCTTATGTAGTGCTGGTTATACTTAAGTGGTGGGTAAGTCTGCCTAATTTTTACAATTCATTTAACAAACACGTTTTCCTTGCTTGTTAAACTAGGTTGTCTAGCCTGAACTCCAAAAGTAATTAAGTGTGATTTAAAGACCATATTTATTGTTTTGCTTTTTTGATTAAATAAAGTGCTATTTATTGGGCCTTTGGGAGCCACAATAAGTACCAACTTTGTGCCAGGCATATAGTCTAAGTCTAAGTCACAGAGATATATTAGTGAATGTCATAAGCAGAGTTTTTATCTTCATGGAGCTTATATGTCTAAGTCTCCCAGGAGACATTTCTGGTGTGAACTGTATTTCTCTCATCATCACTTGTGCAACATGCTATCTCCATGGAGTAGGCAATTGGGGAAGTCCCCCAGCCATATGACCTCAGTGGCAGAGCCAGGTAGATGTTCTGTCCTACTTTCTTGCTCATGCCTATTCCTAAGATATCATTGCTTAGAGTTGTGTTCCTAAGGGATAGGACTATTGCTGAAATAGAGAAAGAATCCTGCTTATTGTATCTAATGGCAAAACTTGGTACTTGTTTTCCTTTTCAAATACTATTCTCTTTTTGTTTGTAGATTCCATCAATGCTATATGGCAGAGTTGAAGCTTTTGAAGGTTCAGGGTTTAGGATTCAGAATTACTTCAAAGCCCAGAAACTTTAATCCTTTGCCAAATATCATATATAATTTTCCAAATAAAACCAGAGAGTTTGCAAAAATGCTCTATGTGGTATTCCAGACTTAAAGTTCTGAGGTTGTTTCAATGTTTTTAAGTGTCAAAGTCCAGAACCATAACTTATAAACAACTGTATTTCTACTGGGTAAATTGAAATTATCCCTAATAAGTTGTTTCAATCCACATGCTTTGACTGGATGCCAATGATGTGCCCCAAAGTGTGGTAATTGTCGAGGTTTACTTGCCCCAACTCTGCCCACCTTTGAGTATGAAAAGCCTATAAAATATGTGCAAGGTAAGATAACAGAAGCCCAACCTCCACCAGGGGTAGGGTTAGTCTCAGCCCTGCTACCTAGAACCTGCTCCCTGGTATATCTAAGAGGAGACTTTGGGTACTCATACTCCAAATGAAATATATATTTTATGTACTCAAAAACAGTTCCTAATTATCATTCCAGTTCCCCACTGGTACTGGAGCTCTGCTCTGACCTCACTATTAACATTTATCTCATGCTCAAAACTTCACATGATAACTAGCTTTGTAATCATCTTCTTTATATGCTATAAGGTTAGACTGCCAAAGTCACAATTACATATGACCTAGGACTAGTTTCAATTACAGTCACACCTAAAAATTTCAAAAACTTTGTTGTGGAGAAATCTAGGTGAGAAGTGAGCGATGATTGGTTTGGAGGAAGACGAGATATGGTCTGCTTTATCATCTCTCCCTTCATATGTACTGAATGAAATATGGGTTAACTATGGTGATTATTTTCTGAGACATCAATCTTCAAGACATGGACTGCCAAAAAAACGTTTATGCTACTTACAGTGTGAAAGGCATTTAGAAATAGAGTTTGTAACCCCAAACATTGACAGTACTTGTACATTTTGATTGTTTATATCAGGGATTAAAATCTCAAATGTCTACAAGGGTCAAATATCTAACATAAGTAGATGATATGAACTAAATTTAAGACAATAGGGCGCATAAGGGGCATTGATGGGATGGAGTGTGCCTACTCTATTAAAAGATACATCAATAATTTTAAAAACTATGGGACAAATTAATCAGGTCTTTGGGCTGGATTTCTCTTGGGAGCCATCAGTTTGCCAAATGCAGGTTTACAGAGATAAAAGATAATTGTACCATCCACTATGCAGCAGAAGGGAAGAAGGAGCTTCTACCCTTTGTGACATAATGAGTGGAACTGGAGAGCATTATGCTAAGCGAAATAAGCCAGGCAGTGAAAGACAAATACCATATGATCTCACCTTTCAGTGGAACCTAATCAACAAAAACAAACAAGTAAGCAAAATATAAACACAGACATTGAAATTAAGAACAATCTCACAGTAACCAGAGGGGAGGTGGGAGGGGATAATGTGGGGGAAAAGTGGAAGGGTTTTCAGGAACAACTATAAGGGACTCATGGAAAAAACCAAGGGGGAGTGGAATCAGGGTAGGGAGGTGGGGATGGCTGGGGTGGAGATGGCTGGGGTGGAGGGGGGAGTGGTGAGGGGTAAATGTAGACAACTATACTTGAACAACAATAAAACAATTTTTAAAAAGAGAGATAATCGTACCATCCTTGAAACCTCACATTTTTATTATCTCTATAGCTAAAATTCTTCTTTTTTAAAAAGATTTTATTTATTTATTTTTAGAGAAGGAGGAAGGGAGGGAGAGAGAGAGGGGGAAAGAAACATCACTGTGTGGTTGCTGCTCACACTCCCCCTACCAGGGACTCAGGCATGTGCCCTGACTGGGAAACAAACCGGGGACCCTTTGGTTCGCAGGCCAGCACTCAATCCACTGAGCCACGCCAGCCAGGGCACTAAAATTCTTCTTGATAGAATTGTTCAGCTTTGCACAACTGTGGAACAATGGAAGGAACACTCTACTCAGGAGTATAAGACTTGGGTTCTAGTTTCAATCTTATAAGATGTGCTCTATGCTACTGGATAACTGGATAAGTCCCTTCTCTTCTACAGGCCTCAGTTCCCTCATCTGTAAAGTTGCCTACCCTAGATAGCCTTTAAGGCACCAAAGCACCTTCACCTCTAAACATTCTTTGTTCCATCTCTAGACTTGCCCTCAGGAATGAGGTTCTGGGAAACAAGTGGAAAAAATATTTGTTATACCACTGTTTACTTCCATGATATGCAAATAAGATGCCATGATCAAGATTTAAAATGACACATTCTGTTAAGACTCATGACAAGCAGTTAAATTCAGTGCGTATACATATGCATAAATGGTTTGGGACAGGATATACGGAGGGAAAGCAAGGTGGCACAGTTCCATTTTCATCTTTCTCTAATAATGCTGATATATAGGTCTGATTCATGTAATTGTGAGCAGGGAAACAGGAAACGGATGCTGCCTAAGCATTTTTCATTCACCATTAATTGATTATTCACTCATTCATTTAACAAACATTGAACACCTCAGATTCTGGTAATGCAGGGCTAAATGAGCAAAGTCTCTTGTCCCATAGACCTCATTGACAAGCATTAAGAGGCATCTGGTTTCACTGAAGAATATAATGACTATCGAGGATGTGTTGGCTGAGGTGTTTTCAAATGATGTCCTCCCTTCAGGTATAAATCAGTTGTATTAAAACTGGTCCTCAAGTCACAAAGTTCCATTTGAGTGCTTCTGTGACTGTCACGGTTTGGAAGTAATAGAGGCTGAATGGGTAAGACTTTAATTACAGCTGTTCTGTTTTGGTGCAATTATATATTAGGGTTCCTCACATGATTTCACTTGAAAAAAATAGTTTTACTAGTTGCAGGAGGCTAAATAATGTCCCCCAAGAGGTCTACATTAACCCTGGAACTTGTGAACGTTATTTTGCATGGCAAAAGGATTGGCAGTTGTGTTCTAAGTTAAGAATATTGAGATGGGCAAATTATCCTGGTAGTACCAATGTAATTACAAGGGTCCTCATAAGACAGAGGCAGGAGGCTAAAAGTTAGAGAGAAGGTGATGTGACTGTGGAAGCAGAAGTCTAAGTGGTGCCACCATGGGACCAAAAAAAAAAATGTGGTGGCCTCTAGATGCTGTAGAGGCAAGGAATGGATTCCCCTAGAGACTCCAGAAGGAAAGCAGCCCTGCTGACACCTGGATTTTAGCCCAGTGAGACTCATTCTTCACTTCTGACATAAATAACTATAAGATAATAAATTTTCATTGTTTAAACCCACTAAGTGCATGGTGATGTGTTACAGTAACCATAGGAAATGAATACACTACTATAAAACATGACATTTACAGACCTTTCTATTCAAAGTCAGGCCTCCTTTAATCGAGATGTAGAGAGATGTTTTCCCAAAGCAGTACCTCTCCATGATTTTAGTAAGGGTCCCTCTAATCCTGGCACTGCAGTTAGAATTCTAGGTATGAGCTACCCAAATGCCCAATTCTGAACTGGTTCCACCCCCACTGGCTTCCCCACACCAGAAGCTGATTGTATTGTCTCTTGCTTCAGGGAGAGCTCAGAAACCTCCAGTTTCCCTGTCTGTAACAGCACTGACCCATTTCTGTAAGCCATTGCTAGTTAATGATCTGAAAAATCTATGTGAATGCTTATTTTTCTCCATCCAATTTTCTAATCTGGCTGGACTAACAGCTAATCAGAAATTAATGCTCTGAGTAGGCAATTCTTCTGACTCAATAGTGAGCAAGTCAGCAAAACTTTGTGACCATTTTATTGCCCACCCCCATTCCAACAGGGTTAATGATCAGGGGGCAGAGAACTTAGTTGTCATCATTTCCCATTTGGGATTTTGGCTGTTCTTTTAGTCCCTGAACTTAAAACCAAACAGGAAACAAACAGTGCATGGTAAAAATTTGTTACATAGTGAGGTCAAGGGAGGTTTTCATCAGTTCCTCTTTCCATTTGGAGTAGCAGGGCAGGAGATAGGAAGGCTCGGTATCCTGGATATCAAGTCATGCAGTTCTAGAGCTGGTCCTGTTACCAACTTGCTATGTGGGTTTAAGTCTCTCAGTTGACGTATCTGTAAAATCGATATGGGGAGCTCAATGTTGAAAATCCTTTAATCTTTGGTAATATGAATCAGTGGTTCCTAGATTTTTAGATTTCATAGAACAATAATATTTCCCACGAACATTTTGGGAACATACGTAGGATTTCCAAAGTTTAGTTGCTAAGCGAAAGCATTTTTAAAAGCTACCACAACAATCTCAAAAGACACTTTATCCCCCAAAACACTAGATGGGCATATCTCAAAACAGAGGACGGGTCATTGTGTTAAATCCTTTTAGCTTTTTGAAAAACTCATGACTTTGTCTTTATTTTTTCTCATTTAGATACAGATACATAAAACATTGTCAAAGACTGACAAAGTCCTTCAGACCCATTTATGGGACTCAGTGTTCTACGGCACCAAAACCTGCTTCCTTTTCCCCTTAAGTCACCCTGGGTGAGTGATTGCTACTGCCAGGTCTGCAAGCCACTGCTCCAGTCAGAACCTCATCAAGGGGAATGCCATCAGACTTTTCCCTCCCCAGTAGAAAAAGAGCATCTATGTCTAAAAGTCTCAGCAGTGAATAAGGAGAATAAAGTAACAAAGGAAGCTGGGTTTGATGAAGTGGAAAAAATCAAACAAACAAATCAAAAGAATGTGTGTGTGTGTATATTATGCATGCATATGTGTACATGATTCCAAAACAAGAATCTAGGAAATTTTAAGTTTGGCTGCAGGCACCTGAAGCTGAGTCTCATTCATGTGACTCTGGTTCACAGAGAAAAATTCCATATCCCAGATCTCTCTACCCATTAGAGAGAGGGCAGGCCTCTCTAAGCATTTCAGCATATGCAACTGAAATAAACCTAGCTTAAAAACATTGGGCCTGCTTGTTGATTCAGAAGATGGATTACTGGCCAGTGTTACTAAACCATACTAACCTTTACTGTCATAGACTTAGAGAAGTTGGGTGACTTACACAAAGTCACAAGACCTATACAATGAAAAGTAAAAGACATTGATGAAAGAAATTGAAGAAGACACAAATAAATATAAAGATATACCATGCTCATAGATGGAAGAATTAATATTGTTAAAATGTCCATACTGCCCAAAGCAATCTACAAATTTAATGCAATCCCTATCAAAAATTCCAATGGCATTTTTCACAGAAATAGAACAAACCAACCTAAATTTCATATAGGACCACAAAAGACCCTGAGTAGCCAAAGCTATCTTGAGAAGAATGAACAAAGCCAGAGGCATCGTGCTGTGCCCTGATTTCAAACTATATTATAAAGCTATAGTAATCAAAACAGGATGATGTTGACATAAGAGACACATAAATCAGAATAAAGAGCCTAGAAATAAACCCTTACATAATTTATAAAAAAGGAGCCAAGAATATACAATGGAGAAATGACAATTTCTTCAATAAATGATGTTGGAAAAACTGGATATCCTCATGCAACAGAAAGAAACAAGACCACTATATTACACCATATACAAAGTTAGCTCAAAATGGACAGGGATGTAATACCTGAAACCATAAAACTTCTAGAAGAAAACATAGGTAGTAAGGTCCTTGACATGTCTTGGTGATGATTGTTGGACTTGACACTAAAAGCAAAGGCAACAAAATAAAGATAAACAATTGGGACTATATCAAACAAAAACGTTTCTGCCCAGCAAAGGAACCAATCAACAAAATTAAAAGGCAACTTACTGAACAGAGAAAATATTTGCAAATCTAATACCTGATAAAACGCTAACGTCTAAAATATATAAAGAACCCATACAACTCATTAGCAAAAAAAAAATCAATTTGATTAAAAAATAGGCAGAGGACCTGACAAAACATTTTTTATACTTTATTTTTTCCATTTAAATTATTTTATTGTTGTTCAATTACAACTATCTGCATTTACCCCCCACCCGACCCCAGGCAAACCCACCTCCCTCCCTTGCTTCCACCCTCCTTCCTCCTCCCCTCTGGTTACTGTCAGATTGTTCTAGATTTCAATGTCTCTGATTATATTTTGTTTCTCCGGTTATATTTTGCTTGTTTACCTCCCAAGCATCTTGGCTGTGACTGCCCTGAAGAACACTCTTCCTTATGTTGGCTGGTTTTGCTTTTCTTATCCCAGTGAGATCCATGTTCCCGGGTAGCTGATCTGGCCTCGGTGCCTTCTGTCATGAGTCCTTATATAAATCCCTTTAACATTTCATATACTAAAGGCTGCGTGATGATGTACTCCTTGAACTTGACCTTATCTGAGAAGCACTTTATCTGCCCTTCCATTCTAAATGAAAGTTTTGCTGGATAGAGTATTCTTGGTTGTAGGTCCTTGCTTTTCATGATTTGAAATACTTCTCTGCAGCCCCTTCTTGCTTGGAAGGTCTCCTTTGAGAAATCCGCTGACAGTCTTATGGGAATTCCTTTGTAGGTAACTGTCTCCTTTTCTCTTGCTGCTTGTAGGATTCTCTCCTTATTTTTAATCTTGGGTAATGTAATTATGATGTGCCTTAGTGTGTTCCTCTTTGGGTCCCGCTTCTTTGGGGTTCTCTGAGCTTCTTGGACTTCCTGGAAGTCTATTTCCTTTGCCAGGTTTGGGAAATTCTCGTTCATTATCTGTTCAAAAATACGTTCAATTTCTTGGAGTTCCTCTTCTCCTTCTGGCAGCCCTATGATCTGGATGTTGGGTCATTTACAAATGTCTCGGAGGTTCCTGAGTCCCTCCTCATTTTTTTGAATTCTTGTTTCTTCCTTCTGGTCCACCCCACTGGTTCGAGTCCCAGCTTCCTTCTTTTCCCTATTGGTTCCCTGTATATCTTCCCTCATTATCTTTATTGTATTCTTCATTTGTTTATTTATTTGCATCCACCTTTCTTCCAATTTTGTGAGCATCCTGATTACCAGTGTTTTAAACTGAGCATCTGATAGGTTGGCTATGTCCTCGTCTGTTAGTTGTAATTTGTTCTGATCTTTCATTTTGGCCATTTTCATTCTTTTTATCTCGGCGCACCTGTTACTTTTAATGGGTCGGTGTCTTAGGTGTTCCCCAGTGCCCGGCGAACTGGGTCGTTTTGTTGTGACGTTTCCTCTGGGGGCGGGGGCCTGGGAGGGAGCAATGGTGCGTGCTCCGTTCTCCGCCGCTCCCTCTCACCTTCTGTTCCCCAGTTCCTTACTGCCTTTTCAGCCAGTCTCGACTCTGCTGGTTCCCACTGGCCTCTCCGCTTACGCTGCCGGCTGTGGGCTTCACTTGTTTCTCATGGCCGCACTTTGGCTGGGCACTTGAGGCATGCGTCCCTCTGGGCAAACTGCCTCTCGCTCTGCTTCTCCGCCTGGTTCTGCCCTGCTTACTGGCCTGGATGTACGTCCTCTCCAACTTCCTGGGTGTCGGACTTCCCTTCAGTTTGATTCTGCCCATTCTGGTGGTTTATTTTTTGCTATTGAGTTCATTGTTTAAACTCTCTGGTTGTGAGCGGCAGCGCAGTGCATCCACCTATGCCTCCATCTTGGCGGAAGTCCTCCTGACAAAACATTTTTCCAAAGAAGAGACAGATAGCCAACATGTACATGAAAAAAATTTAACATCACTAAACATCAGAGAAATAAGAACCAAAACCACAATGAGATATAACCTGACACCTATTTGGATGGCTCCTTTCAAAAAGACAAGAAATAACAAGTGTTGTCAGGAATGTGGAGAAAAAGGAACCCATGTGCACTGTCGGTAGGAATGCAGATTAGTGCAGTCACTGTGGAAAACAGTATGGATGTTCCTCAAAACATTAAAAATAGAACTAGCACATGATCCAGAAATCCTACTTCTGGGTATGTATCCAAAGAAAATGTAGCCACTAACTCACTAACTATATGAACCTCATGTTCATTGCAGTAATGTAATAGCCAAGACATGTAAACAACTGAAGTGTCTGCTGACAGATGAACAGATAAAGAAAATGTGGCACGCGCACACACAATGGAGTAGTATTCAGAGTGCCATACAAAAGAATGAAATCTTACCATTTGCAACAACATGATCAGAAATTGAGAGCATTATCCTAAGTGAAATAAATCAGACAGAGAAAGACAAATACTGCAGAATCTCATTTATATGTGAAATCTAAAACAAAAACCATAGGTGGGCAGTGGGGATGGGTGAGATAGGTAAAGGGGGATCAAAAGGTACAAATTTTCAATTATAAAATGAATAAATCATGGGTATGCAATGTACAGCATGGTGAGTGCAGCTAAAAATATTGCAAGTATTGCATATTTGAAATCTGCTAAGAAAGTAGATGTTAAAATTTCTTATCACAAGAAAATGTGGGTTTCCCCACTGTAAAGTTCCTATTTTTCCCTTTATTAATAAGTATGTTATAGATGAGAACTTGTGAAACTATGTAAATATATCATGAAAATATATCATGAAACTATGTAAACATATCATGAAAATATTACTCATGAAAATGTAACCCAATAGTTTTAGCACACATTGACAATTATTGCCAAATGATTATTTTCTATTATTCCTTCCACATTTAACACTTTTGTAACGAAGTGCTCTCACTAATCCTCCATTTATTGATCATTTATTTATATTTGTAAGAACTCACTGATTCTTAGCAGAGCCTAGTGAAGAGAGTTAGGCAGCTGAAGCACAAAATTTAAGGAGACACTTACTCTGTGTACAAGTGCCTTCTTAAAAGTAATATGCCTAGGGCTTTTTCTTTCTCTCTCTGTTTCTATTTTTATCCCTTCCAATCTGGCATTTTATAGTTATCTCCATTCAGCCCTAGAGGTCTCTATTCTGGAACCAGGTCTTACAGACTCGGTTTGGAATTTCTGCCCCGTGTTATGTTGGGCATTTGGTAGATCTTTTTACAGAACAAATGGACAGCTTGGCTCATTCCTAGGTCATGAGGTTGTATCTGTGTCCTCTCATTTTCTAAGGCCTATATCTTGTAGGGGATATGGTTTCAGGTCATATTTTGCAGCTTCCTTCTTTTAAAAGAGATTTTATTTATTTATATTTAGAGAGAGGGGAAGGGAGGAAGAAAGTAGGAAAGAAACATCAATGTGTGAGAGAAACACCGATCGGTTGCCTCTTGCATGCCCCCAAATGGGGACCTGGCCTGTAATCCAGGTATGTGCCCTGACCGGGAATCAAACCAGCACCCTTTCACTTTGTTGGACAGTGCCCAACCAACTGAGCCACACAGGCTAGAGCTGCAGCTTCCTTTCATGAGACAAGGTGAAATGTTCTGTCCCACATGCCCAGTTTCTGATTTTAAGCACTGAGTTAGTCCTGATCCCCCTTCCTGTCTGAAGCATGTTAGCTGCCTTCTCCAGAAAGACCGAACTTCTTAGTCATCATTGCCTATTACTAGAGCAGGAGCTCAGCAACACTCAGCCCTGCTCACACTTATGTTTTTATTTTTTGTATCTGATCCAGGGAGATGCTTGTCTTTTATTCAAGACCAGCTATCTCTTTTTTTGTTTATCTTAGTGGAATTTTCTCCATCAATACTATTGTCTGCAGCAGAGGAGTTATTAAAGTATGTAACATCTCTTTCCTCTTATATTACATTCAGAAATATTTGACCTATCAATGTATAGATACATTATAAATGATTGGTCATTAAGTCAATTATTATTTTAAAGCCTCCTAATGAAATTTATATGTTCTCTCTTTATTTCAACTAGGTATTCAAAATCTACCTAATAATATATTCCATTGTTAAACAAAAGCTTTAGATTTCAAATAAAGAATGCTGTAGAATTAAATGCAAACAAGATAGGAGAGCTCCACAAGAAAAAAAAAACTTGATTACCATTGCAAGGTGAAGAAAACAATGAAGTGAATTAGTCCTACTAGATCTTAAGATTGAGCTTTTTGCTTCTGTATCTAACGCCTAAGAGAGAGGGAGGTGCTATTTTTGTCCTATGCTTGCACGTGAATTGTATTTTTATTAGCAATTAGGATAATGGATCTGTTCTCGGAGGAGACGTTAATTGTATATTTATCCAGGCTCTACCCAACTTTACTATAAAATTAATTTTGTGGCATATACTGTATGTTTAATGATCAACTAATAAACTCATTTTAGGGAAGGACTGGAGGTTGGCATTTTAGAATTTTTTTATTGTGGGTTGAATATTGAAATCAAAGCCATGTTCCAGACATTAAATTCCTAGTCTTATTCTTTCCAGGGCCTGATTTATGCATTAAATAGCTGATGGGTTTGTGGTAGAAACACTCAGTTCTAGCTACCTAAGACAAGTGACTGATTACCCTGGACAGCAATTACATGAACACACAACCTCCGTTTAATTAAATATCAGACTTAATATCTATAAAATTAATGTCAGTTCAGAAAACGTGATGGAAATAATAAAAAGGGAAGTCTTTTGGAATCATAGAATAAAAGGTTGCAAAAATGAAATTCAATCTTCCATTTTAGGGCTCATTTTCATATATTTTCAAATCCATTGCTTAATCTTAAAAGGCTTTGGTTAGATATGACATCAACACACTGAACGCTTGAAGAATGATAGATATAATAAAATTGGAGTCAATGTCTTCAAGCCTAACAAAAGCCATACAAACACTACACTGCACATCATAGATAATTTTCATTTTCAAATCTGTTTTGCTTTTGACAGCAGAATATTTTAAATATGGGTAAAGTAAGATTTTTTTCTCAACAGCCTAGCCATGTAAGAAGGAGTCACTATTACTTACCATTACTTCCAGTCTTTCAGTCCTCTCTAGTCACGGTGTTAGGCTAGGCCCTTACTACCTCACACATGGATTACTTTAATAGCCTCTAAGTTAGTATCAGTTTTTCATGAAACAAAATAGGGGTTCCCGTGTTTATTAAGAATCAGGCACTGAGCACAGCATTTCACATATTTTGTCTTGTTTACTCCTCACAGCATCCCTGTGAGGCAAGTACATTGTATTATCATCTTTATCTACAGCTGAGACAACTGAGGGTGAAGAGAGACAGAATGCCTTGCCTAAGATCACACAGCTAATCAATGACAGAGCTCAGCCTCAGACTCATGCCTCCAGGCCTGCGCCTACTGTTCTGTGCTTGGGGTATAGAAACAGCACCTTTACTGACTCTGGTTACCACTATTCAATTCACCCATGCAAACCAATGCTTGAGGATCTTCCTAAAACAACCTGCTAATTATCTCACTGCTGCCTTCTTAGGAAATTTGACCAACTCTCCACTGTCAACAGGATATAGTCCCAGAACTCCTGCAATCTGGACCAAGCACTTCTTTCTAATACCACTTTGAATTCTGTTCCAGCAACATCTCTATTCATGATCCCTGGGCTAGGCCTTTGTACATGCTATTCACTTACATCTGGCTATATCATTTGGCTTTGCCTCTGTTTCCTCAGATACACACTGGAAACAATGATATTGTTCTTGTGAGACCCAGTCTTAATGGATGTAAAGAACCTAGTGCAATGCCTGGCATATAGCAGGGTCTAAATAAAAGGAGGCACTGTCTATTCAATTCTTTTCCATCCCTCAGGGATGCACTTAATGCCTCCTGTTCAATGAGGCTATTACCAGACAGGGGCCTGGCCCTAAGTGGGTCTGCCTAGGACCGGTCTGTAGTGTGTGGGTTCTGGACTTCCGTGTAGGAAAGATTTCACAACATGAGTCCAAGGGACTATGAGGGTATATTTATTAAAGCTGGGGACAGTGAAAGAGGGAAGGACTTGGCATAGAAGAAGCAAGAGGACTGTCTAGGCTTGGCTGCCTTAGCTCACTGGGAAATCAGAGAAAAGTGGCAGTGGGGATGGGTTCAGGGGGTTAGCCTGGGACCAGCTGCTGCTGCCCACTGCTCCTCTGATTGCGAGTATTAGAGTCTCTTAGAGTTTAGGGGATGTGTGCCTGTGGGGTAAGAAGAGAGGGAAGAAGAGGGGAAAGGGAATGGCGTGTTGCTTCCCAGAGGGACAGCTCAAATGCTGGGCCCTTTGTCTCGAGGTTTTTCTCTCTTGCAGGTGAGAATATCAGGGGAGATCTCAGGGGAGGGTTTCAGCAGAATATTCATCAGTTCTCCAGCTGTGCCCTTTCAGGTTCATGGTCTCCACTGATTGGTCATTGACAGGGCAGGGGTCTTTAGGCATTGTAGCTGGTCCTGGCGTCACCCACCTTGTTTTGCTGTTTTTCTGGGCCTGGACCTGAAATAAAACTGAGGCCTAGACCTTCTGCATCTGACTATAAATTGCTCAGTCATTTTGTTCAGCTATCTGTCTCAGTTTCCCCATTCCACATGTCCTGGCTTACTGGCCTGTCTCAGAGCTATTAATGAACAGAAATGGAATTTCTCTCTTCTACGGATTACTTCTCATTCTCTTTCCTCTTTCCCCTTTCGTCCTTCCTCCTCCTCCCATGTACTCTCTCCCCTCTTTCTCTTCCTTCTTTTTTTATTACTCTTATGGAACTTATTACATTGGACTTTGAATTCTAGTTATTCGTGTCCAAGGTCCATTCCTCACTTATTAGAACATAAAATAATATGAGCAAGGATACTGTTTTATTCATCTTCATAGCCTCCTTGCGGGCTGGTGTTTTAGAATCAAACTGTAGTTTGAGTCTCAGGTCTGTACCATACAAGTTAGATGATCTTGGGGAACTTATTGTGTGCTTCAGTTGCTTTATCTGTATGGTGGTGATGATAACAGTATTTATCCTTGAAGTCTGCTATGGTTTTTTAAAATAAAGTGATCCACACAGATTGGGACACAAATATTCTAATGAATACATTGTAAAATTTCTGTGTTACCCTGGTGTCCACAGCAATGCACCTGTTTATTTATTTATTTTATATTTTTATTTATTTTTAGAGATAGAGGAAGGGAAGGTAAAAGAGAGTGAGAGAAACATCAATGTGTGGTTGCCTCTTGTATGCCTCCTACTGGGGACCTGGCCCACAACCCAGGCATGGGCCCTAACTGGGAATCAAACCAGCAACCCTTTGGTTCCCAGGGCATGCTCAATTCACTGAGCCACACCAGCCAGGGCTGTTTTTTTATGCTGATGAAAAACTGGGCTTAGTGGTTAAGAACACAGGCTCTGGAATTCAATCTCAAGCTTGCCTCCTACCATCTGTCCTTGGAAAATTATTTAATTTCTCTACACCTTGGTTTCCTCATCTGTAAAATTGGTATGAGAATAATAGTACCCATCCTACATCATTGTTTTGAAGTTTGGCAATACTGTTAGTAAAACATCTACTACAATATCCCAGCACATTTTAGGTGCTTGACTTGTTCACATAATTGACACACAGTAAACACCAAGTTTTTCATGAACTGATTTGCTTTATATTTTATTTTATTTCTAGTAGCAGGAATGGGTTTATAGTGTCTGCCATATTCTCTTGCCTATTCTCAGGGTGATGGCTGGCCCTGGCCATGTCAATACACAGCACAGTTGTGTGGGGAGGACTAATGATACAAACCTACATTTTTCACTATGCTTCCTTGAGGGGAAAGGCTTGCTCTATTTTCCCATTTACCCGTGAGAAGGCTTCTGCACATGGCAGTGATGTGATCCCCAGTATAGCTATAGCCAGGACTCCAACTCGGAGTCATGTCTGGTTCTAGCCTCACTCGTATATACAGCTTTGATAATGGAGGACTAGATAGTGTCACTACTTGTATTCGCTCTTTGTAGGAAAAATCAAGCTAGCATCTACACACCATATATCTTAGTGGCAACGGGACTACCATACCAGGAAACTATTAATTTCTGTCAGCCAAAATGACCTTGTCCTTCAAAACAGGGGCCAAGTAATTCTCCTTGGAAAATTATAGTTCAGTTACTAGAATGCCTCTTCATCCGAAAGGAAAATTGTTCATTCATACAGTCAAGCAAGCATAAATAAAACATGCTGGTGGTGAAATACACTAGGTATGAGGTCCCATTGAATTCCAATCCACTGTGTCAGCACATTCTATAGAAAGAAGTGTTCTAGATTTCCAGAGGATTTTGCTATTAAAAACTTAAAATAGCAGGGATTGGGTAGCTTGTTGCTTCCTATCATGTTGAAGCAGACTCATGTTCAAGTATAGTGTGTAAAAGTAGAAGTGCCTCTGCTTATAAAAGATATGTGTGAGGTTGACACATTGAAAAAAATGCCTCTGCTTAGAAGCTTCTATAGTTTTGGTACAAGTCTGAGGATCTCAGGGTTAGCCAGCTGCTCCTAGCTACACAGCAACTTCCTAAGAGGCATTCTTCATACACCGTGGAATTGATATTTGCCAATATGTCAGGCAATATTTGATCCAGTAAGACAAGGAATGACACTAAGGGTCTTCATTTGAGGACACAAGGATTAATGAGGCAGAAGAACTGATTAAACTATTATAGTAACAGGATAATTGTCATCATCATCATGGTCATTATTAATATTTACAAATATTTACCAAATGCTTACTTTGTAAAAGGCATTTTCCAACATGCATATAATGCTCTCAACAACTCTAGTAAAGGGATATTATGATCTCTACTTCCTTTACCAGCTATGTCACCTTCGACAGGTTATTTTATCTCTTAGTTCCTCCACTTACTCATTAGTAAACAGGTGCCTGTGGGAATTTTCAGGTCCCCACAGGTACAAACACACACAGGGGCATGCACAGATGTTGGGAAAAAAGCCAATGATCTGTCACTGTGTTTGTAAGCAAACTTAGCCTGTGCTTGAGAGACTCTTCATAGTTTGGGCACTTCAAATAAGGGCTGACATTGCCAACTGCCTCCAAATGTGTATGGCGGAATCTTGGAGTACTGGAAAGATCACTGAACACTGAGACCTGGACATGGTTCCAGTTCATTTGCTTAGTCTCTGGCAGACGTTAAACAAGGCAATTAAGCCCCCTTGAGATTTCTCTGGAAACCAAGTGCATCTGAATCCCTTTTCTGACACTTGCTAAATTTATGACTTTAAATACATTATTTTAAATTGTTTTTCTTTTTTTATTGAATTATTGGGGTGACATTGGTTCACAATCATGGCCTTATCCGTGAAATGTGGTACCAATTTCATAGGGTTCTTTCAAGCATTAAAGAGAATAATGCATACAAAGTATTAGCACAATGCCTGTCTTACAGTATGCACTTGATACATTTCTACTGTTACTGTTGCAATCTTTTATAAATTGAGGAAAATAGTACTTAATCTGTGTGTCTTATGGCAGGGGTCCCCAACCACTGGGCCACAAACCAGTACCAGAACCGGGCCACATAGCAGGAGGCGAGCAGTGGGCAAGTGAGCAAAGATTCACTCCCATTACTACCTGACTCCCCCCGCCCATCCATGGAAAAATTGTCTTCCATGAAACTAGTCCCTGGTGACAAAAAGGTTTGGGACCACTGCCTTATCGGGCTGTTGCAAGGGTGTTATATAGGGAAAGTCATGACAGCTTCAAATGAGTAGAATTTTAAATTCAGTCTCTAAGCTGAAAGGGACTAAATGTTGAAAGTTATTTTTACCACTCTTTTGTATTCAAGAATGCCAATCTCACAAATGGAATATACCTGCAAATGTTGCATCTATGCACAATTCTCATAGTAGGGCAGAATTCCCTCAGCCTATCCTGCAAGCCCTCCTTCCTGGTAGCCATATACTGCTGAAGATGCCATCCAGTCACACCTCAGGTATCCTGAGGTCATCAAGCCCTTTCTGAGCTGGTAAGGTTGAGGCTCAATCCTTCCCTTATTCCTAAAACATAGATCTAGAGATAAAGAAGAAAATATGGTACTTAAAATAATCCTAATCTATTTTGTATTCAATGGTCATATTAAAAAAGATATCTTTGGTATTGGTTAGAATCAATTATAAAATATATTAAAGTCAATTGTGGTTGATTGATATATAGATGCAACCAAGAATCTGTTATATTTGACAATAGATGCCAAGGGCCTTGAACATGTACATATATTTAAAACAGTCATTCTACTAGGAATTTATAACAAGAAAATAATCAGTAAAAAATAGTCAAATGGATTTATGGTAGAATTATTTATAATTGGTTTTGTAATATAGCAAAAACTGAAAGCACAAAAATGTCCAGTAATAAGGAACTGGTTAAATGAATTATGGTACAGCTAAATGGCATGTAACCAACAAAATGCTTTCAACAAAATTTAATGACTTGAAAATATGCTCACAATAAGAGGTTAAATGTTGTAAGTGAAGTACAAAACCACGCATAAAACTGTTCATTTAAAAAATATCTATCCATCAGAGGTAAAGACTTGAAGAATATGTACCAAATAAAATAGATATATCTGGTGAGCAGATTAATGAGGCATTTATTGTTTTGAGCTGTTCATGCTGAGGAGTTGTTGGTTGGGATTCAGGAGAAGATCCCTACCTTCAAAGGACTGACATTTAGTGACACAGATCTCTTAGACTTCAGGCACCATGTCAATCAAAATTGCCAGTGACAGCTTGCTTTCTTTTTGGGATGGGTGAGCAACTGCTGAGTGTTCTGGTGATGGAAACAACTGGAGCAGTGGACTGTATCTTTAACTACCCAGGAAAAAGACAAACTAGGTATTGGAGGCTTCTCAATGGAAGGACTTCTCTTCAGCCTTGAATTATCAGTTTTGTGCTCAGAGATTTATGAACTTTGTGGTCCAACTAGGTTTTGGAGTGTCACCAATCAAAGCCAACATGACTCTGGTGTCTGGGACTCCAATGGGCCCGCCCTGGCTTCCACTGCAGAAATCCTCCAAGGAGTTTACTGATAATGCAAATGCTAAATTGAAGAGTCTGGATTTCCTTTCTTTTACTGATTCCAAGAGTGGAAACTTGGAAACCTGTAGCTAATGCCTTTGTATCAAGTCAGGGTGTGTACATTCAGATATAATCTGCCTTGAATAGTGCTTTCACTTATAAAGGACTTTATAGATGAGCTTGAACTAAATTCTTTCCTAGCAAATGAAATCTCACATCAATCAACAAGTATTTAAGTACCTACTATTATCTTTAAAAAGTTTTATTTTGTAAAGGGGAAAAAACTCCAAAAGGGGTCAGGAGCCCTGAGCCCTTCAACACTGCACATAATTTTTGCAGAGAAATTTCTACTTATGTGGATAAAATAGAATCAAGAGGAAAAATGTAGTTGATTAATTCCATCTGCCTTTGGGAGCTCCTATTATCTTAATCTCTGGTTTTTAATCCTATTTTAAAGTTTTCTACTTTTAAACCACTATAATGTACTTTCATTTTAATAAATATTCATTTGGAAAAATAGATAGCTCTAGGTTATTGTAATACAAATATTTTTTATTTTTGTTTTCATTATATTTTACATTCTTCAGATTCGCTGTAATAGTCATGTATAAAGGTAGGATTTGGTGGCAGTAGTGTTCTGGCACCAGTCTCAGAATCAGAAGACCCATGTTCTAATTCTAGTATGACCACTTCCTGGCTGTCAAACTAAACAAGATGCTGGATTTCTTAGGACCTCCATTTCCATCTAAGTTAAATGGAAATCAGTATAGTTACATCCAAGAAGTTGTGAGGATTATTCAATGCATGCAAAAGACTGAGTCCTGCACTGTGCTCTTAGTATCAACTGGGAAACATAAGTCATTGTTATGCATTACTTTTATAATCAGGAAATGCTATTTTAAAAATAGCTCTGAACTCCAATACCCACAGTTGGTCATAGGCCCCAGGCATTTTGTTTGACTAGCAATTTGTTGGAGAGCAAAACATGAGCAGAGCACAGAAATTGCTTAAATAGAGACCCCCATTTAAAACACATCACAGAAAACCTGTAATGGGTAAAAAAGGAGTTTCACTCTGAAGCCCCTATGGGAAAGAAACAAATAGTTTCCTTCAATATGAGCACAGAACTAACAAAATTGAACCCCAGCTTCCCAGGATATTTATGGAGGGTTTGTCTTTTATGAATACACTGAATCTTTCACCACAAACATGTATTTGATATTTTGTGAGATGGTGATGGCATCAGTTGTCCATCAGCGATCTTTTCCAAATAAGCCATGTCAGGCTGTACCACATATATCTATCAGCTTCCTTACACAAACTTGAGGTACCAAAGGACACTGGACAGATAATTACATTAACTTAACTGTAAATAGTTCATCAATCACTCTCCAGAAACCAGGGCACAGAAAATTATTCCCTCCTTCTCCAGGAAGTAATCATCCCTAGTTAAGATGACACAGAGATGCCAACCTGACAACCCAGTGTCACGTCAAGAAGCAGGAGATGGGTTGAGCTCAGACACAGAAGGAAATGTAGACAATTCACCAAAGTATTGTACATAGATCAAGCAGTGCCCATTGTAGATGAAGGTCAGATATTGAGTTAAGTGACTGAAGATATGAAGCCAGAGCAGATGTAAGGTGGGAAACCAGAGTCTGAGGACTCAACTTCAGATTGAAGATGACTCAATCCAAAAGAAGGCTGGACAGAGGGACCAAGGTACCAAGAAATTTGCCTGTGAATCTTGGTGGGAGAGGAAACATCTTTGCTTGTTTGATTATTCAGGGACAATTTGGGTAGTCTCAAAAAATTCAAGAAAGCTCTTTAGGAAGGTATTCCCAAACCCAAATAACTGTCCTAGAAAATGAAGCAAAAACACTAATGCAACTCTAATGAGTGCTCACTAGACTTTCTTAGAGTCTACATGTGCTCACCAGTATCTAAAAATCCCAAGCACACAGCTAGATTACATTTCCCAGTCACCCTTGCAACTAGATATGGCTACATTACTGAGGGCTGGCCAACTGAATGTGAATGGAAGTGACCATATATATAACTTCTTGGCTGACTCCCTAAAACCTACTATATGCAACAGCACACCCTCCCTATCCCAGTTACTGTGGACCTACATTACACTGTAAGAAAAAAGGAAACTTTTCTTATGTCCAGCCACTGAGTGTTTGAGATAGTTTATTACAGCAATTAGACTATCCTGATTATGCAACTGGTCATGTTGTTCCCTTCCTCCTTATATAAGCACCACAACTATACTTTTTTATTTTTATTCTTTTTAAATTTTCTCCACATTCTTTATTGTTGTTCAAGTACAGTTGTCTCCATTTCCCCCCTCCACTTCCCCTGCCCTAGCCATCTCTGCTTCCCACCCTTGATTCTACCCCTCTTTGGTTTATATATATATATATACTGGAACCAGAGTGCTCCTCATGTACACTCAAAATATATGCTTCCCTGTCACAATTTTAGAGCTATATAGGAAATTATTAAATAAAAATAACATAAACTTTTTATATATAATAACCACTTAGAAAAATAACCCATTTGAGTAGCAACAGAAATATTTTTTACTCAAACAATTCTATCAAGAATACTTATTTCAAAAATTCAAATAAAATACAAATAGCATTCTATTTTGAATCAGCCATGTGTATTCTAAAGTTTAAATGAAAATATAACTTTAAGAAACCTAAGGAAATTTTGAATAAGAACAATGACTACAACTAATGAAATTGAAGTAGTAATCAAAAAACTTCCAACAAACAAAAGTCCTGGACTGAATGGCTTCAAAGGTGAATTTTTCCAAACATTCAAAGAATAACTAACACCTATTCTTCTCAAACTGTTCCAAAAAACACAAGAGAAGGGAAGACACCTAAGCTCATTTTATAAGACCAGCATTATTCTAATTCCAAAATCAGATAAAGAAACTACAAAGAAAGAAAAGTATAGGTCAATATTCTTTGATTAACTCACATGGTAAAATCATCAACAAAATATATGCAAACCAGATCTAGAAACACATTAAAAAGATCATGTACCATGATCAAGTAGGATTTATTCCTGGGATTCAAGGTTGGTACACTATCCACAGATCAATTAATGTGATACACCGCATAAACAAATGGAAGGATAAAAATCATATGATCATATCAATAGATGTAGAAAAAGCATTTGATAAAATACAGCATGCATTTATGATTTTTTTTAAAAAATTCCCATCCAAGTGGGAATAGAGCAAATATATTTCCCATCCAAGTGGGAATAGAGCAAACATAATAAAGGTCCTGTATAACTAACCCACAGCTAACATTACATTCAATGGGGGAAAACTAATAGCATTTCCCTTAAGATCAGGAAAAAGACAGGGATGTCTGCTTTCACCTTTCTTATTCAACATAGTACTGGAAGTCCTAGCCACAGCAATAAAACAAGAAGAAGAAAAAGGCATCCAAGTAGAAAAGGAAGTAAAGTTGTCATTATCTGCAGATGAAATGACACCGTATATAGAGAAACCTAAAGATTCTATCCGAAAAACTACTAGAACTGATAAATAAATTCAGTAAAGTACCAGGATACAAAATAAATATCCAGAAATCGGTTGTATTTTTATACAACAATAATGAACTATCAGGAAGGGAAACTAAGAGAACAATCCCATTTACAATTGTATAAGAATAAAATACCTAGGAATACATTTAACCAAGGAGGTAAAACACCTCTACTTGGAAAATTTTAAACACTGAAGAAAGACACTGAAGAAGATACAAATAAATTGCAGTATATACTGTGCTCATGGATGGGAAGAATTAATATTGTTAAAATGTCCATACTACCTAAAGCAATCCACAGATTCAATGCAGTTCCTATCAAAACACCAATAGTATATTTCATAGAACTAGAACAAATAATCCAAAAATTTATATGGAACCACAAAAGACCCTGAATAGCCACAGCAATATTGAGAAAGAAGAACAAAGTTGGAGGAATCGTGCTACCTGATATCAAACTATACTACAAGGCCATAGTAATCAAAATAGCACAGTACTGGCATAAAAACAGATGCATAGATCAATGGAACAGAATAGAGAGCCCAGAAATAAAACCACACCAATGTGGGAAATTAATACTTGGCAAAGGAGGCAATGAGGTAAAGATAGTCTAGTCAATAAATGGTGTTGG
This sequence comes from Micronycteris hirsuta, assembly GCA_004026765.1. Lineage (NCBI taxonomy): Eukaryota > Metazoa > Chordata > Mammalia > Chiroptera > Phyllostomidae > Micronycteris > Micronycteris hirsuta. Next base: position 43,879 of record PVJI01008538.1, read on the forward strand.
GAAAATTGGACAGATGTATGCAAAATAAATAAATAAAACTAGACCACCTTCTTATACTGTATACAAGAATAAACTCCAAATGGAGTAAATACTTAAATGCAAGATACAAATCTATAAAATTCATAGAAGAAAACATAAGCAGTAAAATCTCTAACATTTTTAGCAATATTTTTTTGATATACCTCCTCAGGCAAAGGAAACAAAAGAAAAAATAAACAAATGGGATAACATCAAACTAAAAAGTTCTTGCACATAACAAAGAAATCCATCGACAAAATGAAAAGACAACCTACTGAATGGGAGAACATATTCACCATGTTACAACCGATAAGGGGTTAATATCCAAAATATATACAGAGCTCATACAACTTAACACCAAAAAACAAAAACAAAAACAAAATCTAATACAATTAAAGAATGGGCAGAGGACCTGAGTAGACATTTCTCCAAAGAGGACATACAGATGGCCAACAGACACATGAAAAGATGCCCAATATCACTAATCATCAGAGAAATGCAAATTAAAAACACAGTGAGATATCACCTCACATCTGTCAGAACTGCTATCATCAGTAAATCAACAAACAACAAGTGTTGGAGAGGATGTGGAGAAAAGGGAACCATCGTGCACTCTTGGTGGGAATGCACACTGATGCAGCCACTGTGGAAAGCAGTATGGAGTTACCTCAAAAAAAATTCAAAATCTAACTTCCTTATGACCCAGTGATTTCACTTCTGGGTTTATATCCAAAGAAACCCAAGACATTGATCCAAAAGAATATACATACCCCTATGTTCATCACAGCATTATTTACAATAGTTGAGCTACGGAAGCAACCCAAGTGTCCATCAATAGATGACTGGATAAAAAATAGTGGTACATTTACACAATGGAATATTGCTTGCCCATGTAAAGAATGAACTCTTCCCATTTGCAACATCATGGATGGACCCTGAAGGTATTATGCTAAGTGAAATAAGTCAGTCAGAGAAAGACAAATATATTATTTCACTTATGTATAAAATCAAAAGATCAATATAAACAAACAAACAGAAAGAAACTCATAGATACAGAGTAGAGACGTACAGTTGCTGGAGAGGAGAGGGCTGCAGGACAGGGTGAAAAAAGTAAAGGAATTGAGCCCTGGCTGGTGTAGCTCAGTGGATTGAGCACAGGCCTGTGAATTAAAGCATCGCCGGTTTGATTCCCAGTCAGGGCACATGCCTGGGTTGCAGGCCGTATCTCCAGTATGGGGTGTGCTAGAGGCAACCATACATTGATGTTTCACTCCCTCTCTTTCTCTCTCCCTTCCCCATCTCTCTAAAAATAATAAATAAAATCTTTAAAAAAAAGTAAAGGAATTGAGAAGTACAGAGTGATAGTTACGAAGCAGTCATGGGGATATAAAGTATAGCTTAAGAAATACAGTCAATAATATTGTAGAAGGGTAGTGAGAGAGTGCTAGTATAACACCACTTAAAATATAAAATTCACGTAATTAACAGTTTGATATCAGTAAATGAATAGACAAATCAATGGAATGGAACAGAGAATCTAGAAAAGATAGATACATAGATAGAGATAGATAGATACCTCTCTACATACTTATCTATATATAAAATCTAGTTTATTATCAAGGAGGCATTTAAAATCAACAGGGGAAAATGAATTATTCAATAAATGGTATTGGGCCAACTGGCTAGGCATTTGAAAAAATAAAGTTGGATACCTGTGCACTCTTGGTGGGTGCACGTTTTTATGCTAAAATAAATACCAGATGAATTATAGTGTTAAATAATTTCTTTAAAAAACAATACCACTAAAGTAACAAAAGAAAACAAGAAAAACTGATTATTATATTCTCAGTAATGTTGTATGACAAACACCAAAACCCACTCACTAAACAAGAGACAGAGATATTAAAAATTTGAAACATTCCATGTGTCAAAATATCATGAATACCATGAATGAAGTCAAAAGTGGCAGACAGCCCTGGCTGGTGTGGCTCAGTAGACTGAGTGCAGACCTGTGAACTGAAAGGTAGCCAGTTCGATTCCCAGTCACGGCATATGCCTGGGTTGTGGGCCAGGTCCCCAGGTGGTGGTGTATGAGAGGCAACTGATTAATATATCTCTCACACATTGATGTTTCTCTCCCTTTCTCTCTCCCTTTCTCCCTCCCTTCCTCTCTCTCTACAAATAAATAAATAAAACCTTTTTTTTTAAAGTGTCAAAGTACTGTCAATATACAGGGTCTGGCTCAAATAATGCCCCATTTTATTACAAAATCATAATCATGCGATTCTGTAACACAACAATATCACGCTGAAGCACACCACATGACATTTTAGGTGAAATGTTCAAATTAAAACTATAAATTATTACACTCATATTATTACCCTACCAATCACACTCAAGCAGGCATCACTTCTGCCAGGCCCTCTATGTGGTAAATAATGAACTTTTAATAGATAAAGAGGTTTAAGAAACAGTAAAATAAATTTAAAAATTCCTAAAAAAAATTGTCAAGGAACATCTATATTGAAAAAGAAATCCAAATGACTCAAATATATGAAAAGACGATCAATTCACTCAGAGTAAAAGAGGTATGAAATTAAACTGAAACAAATTATCATCTTCCAACTAGAATTGAAAAGAATAAAACACTACATATACTGTGTCCCGGGATGTGAGGAAACACCCTTGTTCATTGTTGGTCGTAATTAAACTGGGACACCCTAGTTGAAGTACAACTCGGCAATATTTATCACCATTGTGAACGTACATACTCTTTGATCAAGAGATTCCAGTAATAAGCATTTATATTATGACTCTGTGCATGTGAGAAATGATGTGTGTAGAAAGATAATGCCTTCAAAATTATTTGTAATAGCAAAAGACCATAAACAACTTTGGGACTGTTTACATAAATTATAGGATATCCACTTATTTGCATACCACGCAGCCATTAAAAATAATGAGGGAAATCTATTCATACTGAAATAAAATATTGCCAAGACACATTGTTAAACAATAAAAACAAGGTTCAAAATTGCGTGTAGGATATGCTATCATGTTTGTGAAAATTAGCAGGAAAATAAGAAAAAGACACTTGTATATGCACAAAATATCTCTTGAAAGACACAAAATAACTACAGTGCTTACTTCTGAGAAGAGTGACTGGGAATTGGGGGTAGTGGAAATGAGCAATTTATTCTTCAATGTACACCCTTAATTAGCTTTTGCCTTTTTCCTCATGTGCATGTACTATTAAGTATATAAAGTAAGGGGAAAAAGCTCAAATTTTGGAATCCTCTGTGACGTACAGTCTTTGGGAGGTTAGTATTTCCATACTCTCTGTTCCAGAGAACAGAATGCTTAGATTTTTCAGAGGGGAAAAATCAAGTATAAAATTACTCCAGCTTCATTTTCCAAATTTATTTAAATTCTAACATAGAAAAATTGTATATTCCTAATGTGAAAAATAGTCAAGCTAAATTTCAGCCATGACTACTGCAAAGGTGAAACAGAAACCTACCAATAGTCCACAGAAAGGTGAGATCTATAATTATAGGAAAGGGAAGGATAATGAACAGGTAGATGATGGGCTAGACAGTCAGCATGTACTTTCTCATTTAATGTTCCTGCCAAGTGTGTGAGGTAGGAGTTATCTTCACTATATAGATGAAGAAACAAACTCCTAGAGAAGAATCAATTTGCCCAGGATGACATGGCTTATGACTGTGGAAACATAGAGGTAACTTTCTACTTTCTATTATTTCTCAGAGGTCCACTGATTAAAAAAGAACAGGAGGTTTTGTGTTTCTTACCAGCTTAGGTAGTGTCTCATGAAATCTGTTAGCACACAACCCTTGTGCTGCCAAAGGCATTCTTATCATTACCGTTCTTACCCATTTTAAAGGACAGGAAATTGTTGCCTAAACTCTATGAACCCTAAATTCCTTATCCATAAAATAAAAAGCACCTGTTTGGCAGAGTTGTTGTGAGGATTCAAAATAAATTTTGTAAAGTGCTTGGCACATCATGGATGCTCAATGTATGTTTCCTAGTACTGTTACTACAATCAGCTGGAATTGAAAGATACACAGGCAACAGTGGTATTCTGATTCCACACCAGGGAAATTTCTGGCAGCAGGATAGTGAAGGATTTAAGAATGCGATCTGTATCTGATTTATCTTACTTAGCATAATGCCCACAAAGTCCATCCTTGTTGTAAATGACAGGATTTCCTTCTTTTTCATGGCAAACTACTCCTAGATAGACAATAGATGATAGATGATGATGATGATGATAGATAGATAGATAGGTGATAGATAGATAGATAGATAGATAGATAGATAGGTAGATAGATAGATAGAGATATGTCACATCTTTCCTGTCACATGTGTTCCATTCCTGTTGATGGACACTTAGGTTATTTCCAATACCTTGGTTATTGTGAATAATTCTGCAATAATCTTGGGAGTATTATATGATATCACTTATATATAGAATCTTAAAAAGCCAAATTCATGGGAACAAAGAGTAGAATAGTGGTTACCAGGGGCTGGAGGGTGGGTAAAATGGGAAGATATTAGTCAAAGGTACAAACTTGCGGTTAGAAAATGAATAAGTTCTGGAGATCTAATGCACAGCCTTCAGCCAGCTGCTTCAGCAGTGGAGAATCATTGAGCATTCTCAAAAGCAGCCATCCTCTGCTCTTACTCAGTCAGGAATCTCCTGTGCCTGAGGCCTGAGGCCCCAAAATTCTCCAGGCCCACACCATTTGGTTACTGTGTACATAATGGGAAAGGGGGCTTGTATGCTGTATCCTCTCCACTGACTCTGCAGAACTCAAATGAGCCCCTTAAGATTGTATCTGTCTTGAATAGGCTTGTTTCCTCCATGCAAACAGCCCACAGCCATAGATAGTCCAGATGCTCTGACGTCAAGCAGAAAAATAGAGAGCCAACTCAGAGAAACAGGGAGGGACCATCATTTCATCTCTTAAGGCTTCCTTTCCTAGCCTGGGAGTCTGAGGCTTGGAATTATTTCTGCAGTTTGGAATGAACGTAATGACAACTCAGAGATCACGCTGCATGGCTCCCTGAGAAATTAGTAGGCTCTCTGAAGCAATTCTCATACAGAGACTATAAGTCAATACTGGCTCTAGAAATGCACGTGTCCAAGCCCTGGGACTCAGAAGAACCAGCCTGCATGATCCTTGCACCCCTCTTGCTACCTTAGCCTCTTAAGTTTCTTCATTTCATTCTGCTACATTTTTTAGTTGATGCTATTATATTTGTGATGAGAAAGAAAATAACTAAGCAAACCTCTGGAGTGGCAGACAGAGGAATTAGAATCCTGTTCTTCCATCCACTGGCGATGTGGAATCACTTGTTTCCCACCGGACCTCAGTTTACTTATCTGTTAAATGGAGGTTAATGATGTTTACTTTGATGGACAACTATGGGCACTTCATGAGGAAATGCATATACAAATGTTTTGTAAAGGTAAAAATGGAGTAGGTGGCCTAGTGCCTGACATATTGAAATGTTCAAGAAATGCATGGTTGTGATGAAATGTGAGTTAGCATATTTTCCAGTGATAGGTAACCGGAATGTTGGACAGTCACACAATAGCCCAGATAATTCCTCTCCTCAGAGGCAGCCAGTGACTTTCTCTTAATGTCCCACAGTGTGCTATTTTTCCCTTCTAACTTTGACCATGGTTGAGGCCGGCTAATCTATAACAGCCATTTGTCTAATCCAATGTTTTATATTAAGTATATATTGGACTAAAATAGAATTTCTCAAATTTATTCACAGCTTTGCAAATTACTCGCTTTGCCCCTTCCAGATGGTGATTAGAAATGCTGGCCAAATGCAAGTATTTGTTGGGTACATTTATTTAGGTGTCAACTTGAGTTCAAAACCCTAGCCTCTTTACTTGTGTGAAAATAAATAGAAATTGATTTTGAGAATTTGAAAGCAAAATTTTAACAATGACTGGTATATAAACAATCAATACCCAAATTATTCTCAGTGTCCACTATCTTTGCTGGCGTTTTAGAATGTAAGATAAGGTTGATAAGTCCCCTGTGTAATGAGCATCAAAGTCAATACTCCCTGCACCAAGATGATGTGCAGTTCATTTAAGTACTTTCATCTGGAGCTTGAAATACTTCGATATCCTCATCAATGCATGAAAACAACTTCGAATACATAATAAAGTGCTGGGCTTTGTCATACTCTATTCCAAAATATTTAGCATAAAATTTAGGGCCATACCAACTGAATTGCTAAGTAAGCACAGGAGTAATTCAAGGAATAATACACAACTAAAATATTGATTAGTTCCTGGTGACAAGCATCAAATTTCACTTCCTGAGGCAGAGGCTGGAATAAAGACATCTCAACTTGCCAACAATAGGAAATACCTAAGTGAATGCAGCCTAAACTGTGAAAAGTACACACTTACAGACTCCGACACACAGCTGATTGGCTCCTTGGATTATGCCAACCCTCACCCAGTGCATAAATGCACAGTTCCAGTCCCTCATAGATCAATGCATAAATAGTATGTATTTATTCAACAAATGTTTCTGGAGCACCTACTGTGTACACTGAGCTAGAAACTTTTAAAAGACTGTTCTCTTAGAGATTACATTTCTGTGGAAGAGACAACAAACAGGTAAATGCATAATTAGATACCATGATAAATGGTGAAACAAAAAACTGGGGAGCTATAAAGAGAATAATGGAGTTGAGGGGAAACATTCTTTTCCACATTTTTATTGTACTTAATATATTTTATCAATATTTTCTCCAGGCATTTGACTTGTCTATCCATTTTCTTAATGGTATCTTTTGAGAAACAGAAGTTATTTATTCTCATTAAGTCTAGTTGACAAAGATATTTGTGTGTCTGTACATATCTGTGTACTGTCTCCAAAAAACATGTTTACACCCAGATTGAAAAGATATTTGCTGTTTCCTTCCAGAAGCTTTGTAGTTTAAGCATTACATATCTATCTATGATTCATCATGAATTACATTTTGTGTATGGTGTAAGGTAGAAGTTAAGATTCATTTTATTCCAATATGGTTATCCTGTTGTTCCAGTGTCATTTGTTCAAAAGACACTATTTTTTTATTGAATTTGTTGTGGCGACATTGGTTAATAAAATTATATAGGTTTCAGGTACATAAACTCTAGAATACATCACCTGTATATTATATTGTGTGTTCATTACTCTGAGTCAAGTCCCCCCATTTTCAAAATCACATTGGCCCAAGGTAACCTAAGTGTGATCCGCCACCTTTGTGGTTTACATAGACTCCTTTGTTTGTGGAGTCTTTCCTCTCTATTAAGTTGATACATAGCTGAAAAGGTTTCAGAGAATTTATACAACAATTAATTGTACTGCAGACCTGCTCCCTAGCTGTTCCTCATTAAGTTACAATGGATCAGCCTTTTAGGGAGTTCTGCTGCACCCAGAATTAGGCCCAACTGATTACTGTAATCTGTGCATCAGTTTCTCTCTTCCCTACTGGTAGACTGCAAGAAGTATTAGACACCAACTACTGTCAATATTGTTGACATTTACGACCGAGCATTAGGAGGATATAAACTTTTAAATTATATATGCCTGTTTTCATGAACATATTTAAAATGTGACCAGTGATACAGTATACAGGACAAGACACTAGAACAAAAAATCATTTCTTCCATACAGTTCGACATCAAAATATAGTGCTTTCAGAAACTTTTTAAAAGCCACCATGAAGATGCTATCACAACTCATCCCACTCCCTGTTGATAGCTTCCTCTGCAATTTTTTCAGGCCTGGAGTGGGAAGTCTTGGGAGTATCAGAGCAATGGGAATCATTTTTTGACGGATGCATTAGTATCAAATATAAAATTCATATTTAAAAACTATTACGTTGATAATAAGTTAATGTATGTAAAGCATTTGGAATAATGCTTAGCACATAGGATGTATTCAAAACTTTTAGCCATTAATATTGTTATGCTCATCACAATTATAAGTCTTAATTTCAAAGAACACTGAAGTTAATATTTTATGTGCATATTCTAGTTTCTATGTATTTTTTAGTGTAAGTAAGCAATATAGGCATGTCGTTAAAAAAAAAAGTGTCAGTACCAGGAAAGGGTTTATTTTAAAAAGTGAAGTCTTCTTCCATGCTAGAATTCCCAGAGGCCACTATTTCAACAGTTTCCTATGTCTCCTTCCAGCAATTTTTTATGTTGATATACAAATATGTATATATGCATCCTTTTAAAACATAAATGGGAACACACTGCACAAACTATCTGTACCTTGTCTCTTTTAATTGACTAATACACTGACAAGACCTCCATTATCATCCAAATCCAATTTCCTCTTCCCTTCACTAGACTTCTACAGTAACATGTTTAATTTAAATTCTTACTAATTGAAGATTCGCATGCAGTTGTAAATAATACAGAAAGATTGCTTGTTTGCTTTGCCCAGATACCCAAATGACAATAATTTATAAAACTATAGCACAATATCACAACCAGGATATTGACATTATATAATCCATCAATCTTACTCAGATTTGCCATTTTATTGGTATGTCTTTGTGTATTTGTGTGTGTGTGTGTGTATTGTCTGTTTAGATCCATACATTTTTTTTCTCCTGTGTAGGTTCATGTATCCATCACAAAAGTCAAAATAGTGAACAGTTCCACCCACAAAACAATCCCTTCTGCTGCCCTTTTATAACCACACCCACTTCCGTCTTGCCATCCCTTTCCTGTCCCTAACTCCTGGCAACTATTAATCTGCCCTCTGTTTCTAAAATTTTGCCATTTCAAAAATGCTACATAAATGGAATTATGTTTTAAAAACCTTTTCTGGATTGGCTTTTTCTACTACTATAATTTTCTGGAGATTTATCCAAGTTGTTGTATGTTTCAATATCTTATTCCTTTCTATTTCTGAGTAGTGGTATTCAATGGTATGGAAATGTCCTTCAACAAATGTCCTTCATTTGTTGAAGGACATCTAGGCTATTTCCAGTTTTCACCTATTAAGAATAAAGATGTCCAAGCCCAGCACAAGTAGCAGCCATCTCAGATTGCTTTATAATTCAGGTAGGGTTGCCCCAGGCAAAACATATGGAGGGGCTGACCTTGGCCTGTGCCACCCTGGAAAACCCCAGTGCCAACGCACCCGGTAGACAACTACAGACCACCTCAGAGCACCACCAGCCTGCCCCAGCACAGCTGATTCTCCATGGAGGGTGGAGAGTGGTGGTCAGTGGTCACAGCCAATCCTTGAAGTTAACTGGCCTGAGTAAATCCCTCCCATTGATCATCCAACAGAAACCAAGGCTCAACTAGAAGAGGAGGGTGTACTCAGCACACATGAATGGCTCACCTCGAGTACCCAGCTTGGATGATAGGCAAGGCTGTGCCACTGGACCCTACAGAACACTTACTACATTAATCCATGATACCAAGCAGGGAGTCATAGCTGTTCTACCTAATGCACAGAAACAAACACAGGGGGGCTGCCAAAATGAGGAGACAAAGAAACATGGCCCAAATGAAAGAACAGGTCAAAACTCCAGAAAAATAGCTAAATGAAATGGAGATAATATAAAAATATTACTTTTATCTATCCTTGGGCTTCTGCCTTCCCACATGCTTGAAAAAAATATTTATTGTATTGTTTTTGGATGGAATCTTCTATATGAGGTCTGTCCAGAAAAAGTCCAGCCATTGTTAATATAACAAGAACAGTTTGTGCTACGTCAATGTAACCTGGCAGTCAAGGAGAGTGGGCTGGAATGTGTATGCATGAACAAGGACGACTTCACTGTTCTAGTCAGTGGGGGCAGTAGAAGCTGTTGAGTGAGCATGTGTACTGTGTGGCTGTTGCATTCAAGATGACTGAGTGAGTAGAGCAATGAAACTGTATCAAATTTTGCATTAAGCTTGAACATTCCTCCACAGAAACTATTCAGATGATTCAGAAGGCCACAGTTATGGGCAACTGGTGATTGGCAGCTTCATCACAAACATGCTCACCCATGTATCAAGTCTAATGCAGAGTTTTTGGCGAAACATCAAATCACCCAGGTGACTCAGCCCCCTAAAGCCCAGATTTGGTGCCCTGACACTTCTGGCTTTTCCAAAAACTAAAATCACCTTTGAAATGAAAGAGATTTCAGACCATCAATAAGATTGAGGAAAATATGACATGGTAGCTGATGACAATTCCAACAAAGAATTTTGCAGAGGGTTTTGAACAGTGGAAGAGATGCTGGGAGAACTGTGTGAGGTCCCAAGGTGCCTAATTTGAAGAGGACTGAGGCATCATTGTCCTGTGTACAATGTTTCTTCTATCTTGTATCTTTTTCAATAAATGCCTCTACTCTTCATAGTACATGGCTGGAAACTTTCCGGACAGGCCTTGTCTGTATATACATCAATTCGATCCTTTTGGTTGATAGCATTGCTTCTATAACTTTGCTGATTTTCTGTGTAGTAGTTCTATCAGTTGCTGAGGGGAGGTTTTAAAGACCCCAACTCTATTTGTGGATTTGTATATTTCTATTTTCAACCCTATCAGCTTTTGCTTTATGTATTTCTAGTCTCTGATGTTGGGTATGCACAATTTTAGGGTTTTAATATCTTCCTGGGTGATTGATATTGTTGTAATTATATAATGTTCCTCTTTGTAGTATTTTTTTAAAAAATCAGAAGTTTATTTTATCAGATGTTAACAGTCACACCTACTTTTTAATAAGATTTTATTTTTATTTATTTTTAGAGAGAGGGGAAGGGAAGGAGACAGAGAGGGAGAGAAACAGCAATGTATGGTTGCCTCTCACATGGCCCTCACGGGGACCTGGCCCGCAACCCAGGCATGTGCCCCGACTGGGAATCGAACCGGGACCCTCTGGTTCCCAGCCCGCGCTCAATCCACTGAGCTACGCCAGCCAGGGCTGAATTTACTTATGACATTGAAAAGTAGTACTGAGAAAGAAATTAAAAGCACTAAATGCTTATATTAGATATGAGCACAGGTATTAAATCAATAACCTAAGTTCCTACCTTAAACTAAGAAAGACATTCAGGTTTTTGTAAGTAGTACATATTTGGGTCATTTTTTAAACTTCTTTGCCTAATTTTTATCTTTTAACTATATTTACACCATTTATATTTCATGTAATTATTGATATATTAGCACTTGAAAAGTCATTTTCTTTTTTAATCCATCTTGTTACCATTCATGTATTTCTCTTTCATTGCCTTTCTTCCTACAGTTGTTTGACATTTCTTACTATTCCATCTTGATGTTTATGGTAGTTTTGAGTCTATCTCCTTGTGTAGTTTTCATAGTGGTGGCTTGGTATGTTACAATACAAACATGTGCCTTATAAAGGTTTACTGGTGTCAACCTTTTCCCATTTCAAGTGTGGAAATCTCAGTTCCATTTAGGTCTCTTTACCTTCCTCACTTTAAAATATCATTTTTAGTATTAGAGGGTGTTATATAATATTTGCTTTAATCATCATTTATGATTTATAAAACTCATGTGGGGATGGATAGGCTATTATATGTACCCATATTCCTGTTCTTTCCATTCTTCCTTCTTTCTTCCTGATGCTTCACATGTAATTCATTCATTTATCATTATTTCTGTTTGAAGAATTTACTAGAGCCAATATTTAATGTTAAGTCTGCATGTAAAAAAATTCTTGTAGTTTTTAATATATTTTATTGATTATGCTATTACAGTTGTCCCAAGTTTTCCCCCTTTTGCCCCCTCTGCCCTCTACACCCCTACCTTCCAGCATATCCCCCCTTAGTTCATGTCCATGGATCGTACATACAAGTTCTTTGGCTTCTCCATTTCCTATACTATTTTTAATTTCCCTTTGTCTATTCTGTACCTACCAATTATGCTTCCTAATCCCTGCACCTTTTTTCCCATTGTCCACCTTCTCCCTCTTAGCTGATAAGTCTCCAAATGATATCTGTATCTATGATTCTGTTCCTGCTCTGGTTGTTTGCTTAGTTTGTTTTTTTTAGATTCAGTAGTTGACAGTTTTAAATCGGTTGCCATTTTAAGTTTATAGGTTTGATCTTCTTTTTCTTAAGTAAGTACCTATAAATAGGTTTGTACAACCTTTTGGCATCTCTGGGCCACACTGGAAGAAGAAGAGTTGTCTTGGGCCACACATTAAATACATTGCAACACATAATCACACAAAAAAATCTCATAATGTTTTAAGGAAATTTACGATTTTCTGTTGGGCTGCATTCATAGCCATCCTGAGCTGCATGCAGCCCATGGACCACAGGTTGAACACTGCTGCTTAACATTTCATAATGGCTCGCTGATGATGAACTCCTTTAGCTTTACCTTGTCTGGGAAGCACTTTATCTGCCCTTCCATTCTAAGTGATAGCTTTTCTGGATAAAGGAATCTAGGCTGTAGGTCCTTGCTTTTCATTACTTTTTGGATACTGTTGCTAATACCTTCTTGCCTGCAAAGTTTCTTTCGAGAAATCAGCTGATAGTCTTATGGGACCTCTTTTGAAGGTAATTCTCTGCTTTTCCCTTGCTGCTTTTAAGATTCTCTCTTTATCTTGAACCTTTGGCATTTTAATTATGATGTGTCTTGGTGTGGTCCTCTTCGGGTCCTAAGTTTGGGACTCTCTATGCTTCCTCAACTTATATATCCATTTCCTTTGCCAAATTAGGGAGGTTTTCTTTCATCACTTTTTCAAATAAGTTTTCAATTTCTTGCTCTTCCTCTTCTCCTTCTGGCATCCCTATGATTCACATGGTGACATTTTTGAAGATGTCCCAGAGTTTTATACTATCCCCGTTTTTTTATTTTTTGAATTCTTATTTCTGTTCTGGCTGAATGTTTATTTTTTCCTTTTGTTCCAAATCGTCGATTTGAATCCCGTCTTCCTCACCCCTCATTGTTGGTTCCCTGTAGATTTTTCTTCATTCCACTTAATGTAACCTTCATTTTTTCCATTATGTTGTTGCTGTATTCAATGATTTCTTTGAGCATCCTGATCAACAGTGCTTTGAACTCTGAGTCTGATAGGTTGGTTATCTCTATTTCATTTAGTTCTTTTTCTAGGGTCTTGTTCTGTTCTTTCATTTGGGCCATATTGCTTTGTCTCCTCAATTTGGCAGCCTCCTTGTGTTTGTTTCTATGTATGAGGTAGAGCTACTTTCACTCCATCTTAGTAGTGTGGCATATTGTAGAAAAGGCACCTGTAAATTGTGTGGGCTAGAGCCTTAGGTAATCACCAGAGTGGGGCAACCTGCTTCACCACTTTGTGGCTCTGTGTGGGGGAAGGGCTCAGAGAGTGCACGATGCCACTGCTTGGCTTCTGGAGGTTTTCCCAGCACTCTCCCAATTTCCAATCACTTTACACTTCCCATATGTGACTGATGCTCTTCCAGCTGTCGCTCTAGTGCTGAATCCCAGAATAGGTGGTTTGTGTATATTCTAAATTGATGCAGGCCCTTTAAATGGAGTCTCCTGAAAATCCAGCAGTTTCTTCTGCTGCCCAATCCCCCACTGATTTTTACAGCCAGAAGTTATGGGGATTTACCTATCTGCAGCTGGAACCCTTGGCTGTGTGGTCTGGCTTGGGGCTGAGATCACTTGCTCCCAAGGTATCCCTCCTGATTTTTATCCACCAAATGAGAATGTGGGACTGTCTGTTCTACCCCTTCCACTGCCTCTCCATGCCATACCACATCTCTGTGCCTCTCTGCCTACGTCCACAACTCCACCCCTTCTATCCATCTGGATGAATGTGGCTTCTTTAAATCCTCGGTTGTTGGACTTCCATACTGCTTGATTTTTTTGACAGCTCTGGGTGTTATTTGTTTTGACATCAAGTTATAATTCTTTCTGTGGTTGCATGAGAAGCGTGTCTACCTATGCTTCCATCTTGATCAGAGTTTCTTGTAGGGTTTTTTTTTTGTCTAAAATGTTTTTATTTTCTCTTCATTCCTCCTGAAGGATAGTTTCAACTAATACAGAATTTATTGTTGACAGTTCTTTTCTTTCAGCACTTGAAAAATGTTGTGTCACATTGGACCTCTATGTCTTCAGATAAGAAATAGACTTTGGAATTGATGTCCCCCTATAGATATTTCTCTCAGGCTGCTCTCAAGACTTTTTTTGTCTTAATTTTTCAAAAGTTTAATTATGATATGTCTTAACATCTTCCTTTAGTTTTGCTATTTATGGATTGTTCAGCTTCTTAGATCTGTAGGTTTGCATCTTTTGCCAAATTAGAACTTTTGGTCATTATTTTTTCAAATACTCTTTCTGCCTCACTATCTCCTATCCTTCTGAGTTACTAATTACACAAACATTGAAATATTGTATCACACCATAAACCCGTTGGGCTCTGTTTCCTTTCCATCTATTTTCTGTTATTTAAAAATGGGTGGCTTCTATTATTCCACCTTCAAGTTTAAGGCTTCAGTCAACTCCACACTACTATTAAGCCCATTCAGCAAGTTATTTACTTGTGTTATAATTTTCAGTTCTATAATTTCCATTTGTTTTTTTATGACTTCTATTTTTTGCTGAGATTTTTAATTTTTTATTTGTTTCAAGAGAATTTATAATAAATTACAGAAGCATTTTTATGAATGCTGCTTTAAAATCTTTGTCAGATCATTCCAATTTCTGATTTATCTCAGTTTTGGCATCAGTTGATTTCTTTTTCTCATTCAAGTTGATTTTTCTGGTTCTTGTTATGATGTGTGGTTTTCAACTTCATCTTGGACATTTTGTTCATTGTGTTAGGACACTCTGAGAACTATTTAATTCTTTTATTTCAGCAGGCAGTCATCCCATTTTAGTTTAGCATGCAGGTCATGACCTAATTTTGTGGGCTGTGATTCCGATGGCATTTTGTTTCTAGAGACTTTGTGGTGTTATTTTGGTTTTATTCATTTATCTGATCTCACCGAGGCTCCCTGTGTTCCCTGTTAGTGCTGATTGAGGTGTGCGAGAGAGGTCTCTTAAGGTCAGGCTACATAGTGTTCCTGCAGCGGGGGCAGGAGAAGGGAAGGTTGTGCTGGGATCCCTTACTGATGCCACCAACTTCTCTAGTGTCACTGAGTACAGAGTAAAAAAATTTAGCTATGAAAATGAAGAAGTTTCCAAGTTATGCCCAGTTGCTGTTGACTGGGTCCCGTTTTACAGTTCCTCCTGCCTGCTCTGGTGTCTGTTTCAGCAAGGGAGGAGTATCTCCAGTTCATTAGGATAAAGATACTTCCACGAATATGCCTGTCAACCTTTATAAAAATGTTTAGTTTTTAACACTTCTATTAAGGTATAATTTACATAATACAAAATTCATCTATTTGTAAGCATTAAGAAAATTACTTTTTGTGAAATTAGATTTTTATTATATTTTATTGATTAAGCTATTACAGTTGTCCCATTTCTCCCCCTTTATTCCCCTCCACCCCACATACTCCCCCACACTTTCCCCCCCTTTAGTTCTTGTCCATCGGTCATACACATAAGTTCTTTGGCTTCTACATTTCCTATACTATTCTTAACCTCTCCCTGTCTGTTTTCTACCTACCATTTATGCTACTTATTCTCTGTAACTTTTCCCCCTCTCTCCCTGTCCCACTCCCCTGTTGATAACCCTCCATGTATTATGTAAATCCCTTTATCATTTCATATAATAAAGGCTGGGTGATTATGAGCTCCTTGAACTTGATCTTATCTGAGAAGCACTTTATCTGCCCTTCCATTCTAAATGAAAGTTTTGCTGAATAGAATAATCTTGGATGTAGGTCCTTGCTTTCCATGACTTGGTAAACTTCTTTCCAGTCTCTTCTTGTCTGTAAGGTCTCCTTTTAGAAATCGGCTGACAGTCTTATGGGAACTCCTTTGTGGGTAACTGTCCCTTTTTCTCTTGCTGCTTCTAAGATTCTCTCCTTATTTTTAATCTTGGGTAATGTAATTATGATGTGCCTTGGTGTGTTCCTCTTTGGGTCCAACTTCTTTGGGACTCTCTGAGCTTCCTGGACTTCCTGAAAGTCTATTTCCTTTGCCAGATTGGGGAAGTTCTCCTTCAGTATTTGTTCAAACAAGTTTTTCAGTCTCTTGGTCTTCCTCTTCTCCTTCTGGCACCTCAATAATTCGAATGTTGGAACATTTAAAGATGTCCTGGAGGTTCCTAAGCCTCTCATTTTTTTAAAAAAATTCTTATTTCTTCATTCTTTTCTGGTTGAATGTTTCTTTCTTCCTTCTGGTCCCCAACGTTGATTTGAGTCCCAGTTTCCTTCCCATCCCTATTGGTTCTCTGCACATTTCCCCTTATTTCATGTAGCATTTCCTTTATTTTTTCATCTAATTTGCAACAAAATTCAACCAATTCTCTGAGAATCCTGATTACCAGTGTTTTGAACTGTGCATCTGGTAGGTTGGCTATCTCTTTGTGGCTTAGTTGTATTTTTTTCTGGAGTTTTGATCTCCTCTTTCAATTGGGCCATTTTTTTTCTCGGCATGCCTATTATGTATAAGCGGCAGAGCCTTAGGTGTTCACCAGGATGGGGCAACCCACGTGGTTGTGTTGCGATGCTTTCTGTGGGGAAGGGGTCTGAGAGGGCACAATAGCACTTGCTCCACTCTCTGTTGGCTTTCACTCACTTCCCCCACTATCCACAAGCAAATTGGGCCCTTCTGGTGCTGATTCCCACATGGGCAGGCTTGTTCTAGGACCCTGTGGGTCTCTCCAATGAACTCTCCTGTGAGGCTGGGAGTTCCTCCTGCTGCCACCTCAACACCCACAGGTGTTTTCAATCGGTGGTTTGAGGTTTTATTTCCCCGAGCTGAAGCACTGGCCTGCACAGTCTGCTCCATTCCCCAGGTTTTTCCCCCCAGTTTATCTGTGTGTGAATGCGGGACCTTCTGCTCCACCGGCCTCGGTCCCACTGGGTCCCGGTCCACCAGCTGCAGTCCCTCCAGCTAGCTGCAGCATTGCGTGCCCTGCTCCACAACCCAGCTTTTTCTCCCAGTTTATCTGCGTGCAAATGCGGGACTGCCCACTCTATGGGCCTCAGTCCCACTGGGTCCGGATCCACCAGCCGAGGTCTCCCTGGCCAGCTGCAGCAGTGTAGCACGCCCCATTTCACAAACCTCTGTCTGGCCTCTGCCTGGCTCCACCCCACCCACCGGTCTGGATGAACGTGTCTTTAACCCTTTGGTTGTCGGACTTCCATAAAGTTCGATTTTCTGTCAGTTTTGATTGTTTTTTGTTTTTAAATTGTTGTTGTCTGTCTTTTGGTTGTTGAAGAGGCATAGCGTGTCTACCTATACCTCCATCTTGGCTGGAAGTCCCAAATTAGAGAGCTTTGAAACCAGAACCACTACCCAGTTTGAAAACATTTTCATTACCCCAGTTCGTTCACATCCTTTTACAATTAACCCATGCACCTAGTCCCAGCCCAAGAAAACCACTTATCTGTTTCAGGTATCTATTAATATGCCTTTTACTGGCCTTTCAATAAAGGGAATCATATGATATGTAGGGATTTTTGTGCCTAGATTCTTCCACTTATCACATTTCTTAGGTTCAGCTATGCTGTTGCATATACCTATATAGTTCATTTCTATTAACTGCAAATAATATTTCAACATAGAATGCTACAGTTTATTTATGTATTATGTATTTACTAAAGGTTCTTTGGATTATTTTCAGTTTTTGAACATTATGATAATTTTGGAATGAACATTTGAATACATGTGTTTGTGTACTCATGCTTTTTTTTCATTTATCTTTGATGGAGTTGTTGAGTCATATATTAAGCAATCCATGAGCTGATTCCAAAGTGACCGTACCATTTTTATATCCTCACCACTAATGCATGAGGGCTCCTGTTTCTCTTTGATGAGTTACTTTGGTCATAAAATATATTAATCATTTAAACATCATTTCTTTTAGTTCTTTGAACATATTTATAATAGTGGCTTTGAAGTCTTTTGCACTAAATCCAACATCTTAGTCAACCTGGAGACTGCTTATTTGACCACTTTTTTTTAGTACACGTCACACTTTGCTGCTTCTTTGAATGTCACATCATTTTTTGTTGAAAACTGAATATTTTCAACAAAATTATATAAACTTTGCAGAGATTTCCCCTGGGGGGTATAGTTGTTGTAGTTAGTTAGCTAGCTAGTTAGTTAGTTAGTTAATGGACTTTATATTCACTGTGTAAAATCTGTAGTCCCAAAACATGTAGCCACTTATGTCTTTGCTCAAAATTTTAATAATTCTTTGATTTTAATCTTTAAGCCTGTCTTCTTATGAGCCACCCCTGTGTCATCATATCTTTGTGAGCAGCCAATGACTGGTTAGATGTTGTGCACAAGCACTTTGAGTCAGTAAGGCTTCCTTCATACCTGCCACGGTGGAGGTTGCACTTAAAGTTCAGGCAGTTTATAGCTATGTCCCAGCTTCTACTTCCTACCAGGCTCTCTTAGGTCTTTGTCACATGCAAGGCCTCACATTCAGCCAGGTCCTTAAGCTTAACAAGGATTCTCTCTGCTCTCTCAGCATTCATGCAGCCTTGAGAACGTGCACAGCCTTCTAGACTGCCAGAGAATTATGGGAGCTTATCAAAGCCCACCACTTTGTCTCATTTACTGGATTTTCCTGTTAAGTTTAAAGTTAGTCTGTCAGTTTGTTGCCTGCCAAGTAGGTTAACAACAGGCAAGTTGTAATTTTGTCCTTCCTCCATTCGTCACCAAGATCATTTGTGTTTCCTACAATTCCCAGGGGCATGGGGTTTTCTATGAAGCACTCCAAGTCAATTCAGCAACCTCTGGCAGAAAAGTTGTTGGTTTCACAGCTTGCCCTACCCTAGCAGAACTGCTGCACTGATAGATGTACGGGAGGTAAGAACAGCCCCAGATTAAAACAAAACAAAACATTGAATTCCTACCGTTCTGACATGAAGTTCAGTAGTTTTTATTAAATAAGCAATTCTCAATTTATTCTATGCCCTTGGTAAATTTCTACAGTCCATAAGTGGGTATTTTGTCAATTTTGTTCAGGTCTATAATTGCTTGTAGTGGAGAATATTTGCCTATCTTCTCCTATGGCCATAAACCACAATGGCCTTTAACTGTTTTCCTTGCTGCCCTTCTTGTGCTGGTACATTTCAGTCCTCAGAAGCAGTCAGATCATATCATACCTTCCCTATATAAAGCACACCACTGGATTTCTCTAACACTAGAAATACATTTCAAACTCCTCAATGTGACCTAAAGCATCCTAAATCATCTGGCCCCTGATAGCCTCTCCCACTACATCTCTTACTACTCTCCTCACTGCTGCTACCCAGTCAATTCACTATGCTTGAACCACAGCATACTTCTTTCTGTTCCTAAAGCATACATGTTCTTCCCTTCTCTGTGCTCTTGTACTTGCCGTTCTCCCTGACTGAAATGCAGAATGACTGTCTTCTCCTCAGCACTTAGATCTCATCTCCTTAGAGAAGCTTTCCCTGTCTAGCCAGGCTAAAACACTCACAGCTCCATTTAATTTTGTTCATAGCACTTATTGCAGCCAGGTGTGACATTTGTGTCTATATTCTATGCTAAACCCTCCAAATACAAGCCCAATGAGGGCAGACTGTTGTGTTCCCCAGCACCTAGAACTGCTGCAGTCATACAGTAGGTTACTCTTGGGCCTTTTTAAATGTATGAATAAACAAAAATAAATTGGGTATCTTTCCAATTAAAAAAAATCCTTACCCAAGGATATTTTCATTGATTTTAGAGAGAGAAGAAGGGGATGGTGGGAGGTAAGAGAGAAAGAGAGATCGATTGGTTGCCTCCCATACACTCCCTGACGGAGGATCAAACCCGCAACCTTTTGGTGCATGGGATGATGCTCCAAATGAGTCACCTGGCCAGGGCAATCTTTCCATTTTTTAATCATTTTTGTAATGGCTGCATATTTTCCCACTGTACAATGTACTATTATTTGGTTCCTTGAACATCTTATTACTATATAGAACTTAGTGTCACATGAGAGTTGTAGGAATGGACTTTGGAATCAAACACACTCGGGATCAAACCCTGGATCAACTACTTACTACCTATTTGATTTCATATAAGCTGTTATTTTCTCTGTATCTAACCCAGTTTCTTATCTGAAATATAAGGGGCTCAGGATTGTGCCATGCTCCTAGGAAATGGAAGTTAAATTGCTTTATTTTATTTTGGTTAAAGTGGCAAAGTCATTCCCTCGTGTTTTCCCTTCCCTGGCAATTCTTCATAGTAAGAACACAACTCAGCCCAAATGGACTGAGTATCTCCTTTCTTTTTCATTTGACTTTGCCTTTGCACAGACATTGCTGGAATTCAGGACCCCTGAATTCTGTTTCTGGGCAATGGCATGTGCCAGGTGAAGAGAACAATGCCAAGGATGCCCTGAGCACATCAGCTGAATGGGCTGTAAAATGGGTACTGAAATACATTCTGCTCCTCCTGCCAGAACTAGAGGATTTGGGAATTCTTGGGGCTCCCAGAAAATTTTGAAATTAAATGAGTAGAACAGGTTTGATTTAAAATTTTGCACGTGTAAAGTTGGCAACACTCCAGCCACCAGAGTAGCTTGTGTCCCTTGGAGCCTTGCCCTTAAATAAGAAATATTTTTTAAAGATTTTATTTATTTATTTTTAGACAAATGGGAAGGGAGGGAAAAAGAGACAGAGAAAATCATCAATGTGTGGTTGCCTCTCACTCACCGCCTACTGGAGACCTGGCCCACAACCCAGGCATGTGCCCTGACTGAGACTTGAACCAGTGACCCTTTGGTTCACAGGCCAGTGCTCAGTCCACTGAGTCACACCAGCCAGGGCTAAATAAGAAACATTTTGAAGCAATAGGGGACTAGTTTACTTATCAGGAAGAAAAGAAGAATGTTCTCTGGCATTTGAAACTTAGTTCTCATATATGGGTTTTGTGTCTACATGGGAGAAGGATGGAAGGAATCAGGGCAAAGGTATGTTTATTTGATTTCTGTCTATATTACAGAAAACTAAGGCTGCTGAAGAATGAAATTTTATACCTCAGATGTCTTAATCAGGACCTTATAAAAGAGAAAAAAAGAGTTCTATTTTTTATGTAGTATTATTATTGAAAGAAAGTTAAATCCAGATAACAAAATCAAAATAAATTTGGTTACCTGTTGTATAACCCAGATGGGGTAGAGGGTTTTTCCTTTTTGACATAAAAGGCACCCATGCCAACATAGTGCAACACCATGGGATTCAGTTTGCTTGTCTCTTGCACCTGGGGCCTCCTGTGTGATATTATCTCCTGCAGGTAACCAGCAGAGTCTCCCCCTAATAATCCAATTGTTAGAGGGGTACCTTTCCAGCACCATCTTATTTTGAGCAATATCAATGCAGACTGTACCATTTGCAGTCCTCTGAATATTCCTTCTTTCCCACCTCACCAGAGCACAGACCAGATTAAAATGGGGTAATGTAAAGTTCTTTACTAAAGAGTGAGACAGAGTGAGACTAAATGGAAGCTATGGTCTTTTTTAACCTAATCACAGAAATAACCTCCTGTCATTTTTGCCATATTCTGTTCATTAGAAGTGCATCCTGGTGGGAGAGAAGATGGCGGCGAGATAGGGGGAACAGAGTTTACTTCCTCCTGCCCACTGGTTGATTTTCTGAGGAACGGGGCAAAAACCCAGCAGTATTCCAACACATATGATGATTGATGCCCAAGATTACAGGGGAATTTGAACATTCATATGGTAAGCAGAGTGCTTCAGCAGGAAAGGGTCCCCACCGGTACCAGCCCGGGGGAGCGGGGAGGGGCTTCGTTCCCAGACCCTGCAGCTGCCCAGATCGGACGCAAGATAATTGGGGAGGGAGCCAGAGTGGGATTTGTGAGTGGTCAGATGCTTGTTTGGTCTGGCGGGAGTAAATAGGAAGAATTTTTCAGAGAGGAAAAACAGGAAAAAAAGTGGTGCTCCCTGGCTATTTGGAGAGGCCCCGCCCCCAACAGTCCCGAGGTCAGTGTGCCACCAGGATCCGGTGTGCACCAGGGTCGGTAGGCGACCGGGATCGGTGCATGACCCAGATTGGAGGCCCAGGGAAGTCTGCCTGTAGCACCGGACTGAGAACACGGTCGGCCCTCGGCCTGTGGCAGCTTGCGCTTCCATCAAGGGGAATTGGAGGCTGTTTGAGCTCGGGACCGAGGCCTTTCCCAGCTCACTCCAGAAGAATTGGGAACAGCTTTCAGTCAGCAGCTCTACGGCCAAGTGCGACCTGCACAACCAAACGGAAGCTAAGGGCCCTGCACACCCCACAATCTGTGGTCTAATCATGCACAGTTCAAAAAGACCAGGGACAGTGCACAACTGGACCCCTCAGCCACAGCTCTTTGGCCACATCCCAGGTACACACAAGAGAGCGAACACAGGCGCACAGCTCAAAAATAACAGGGACAGAGCGCAACCAGGGCCCCTCGGTTGGCGCTTGCTGGCGCACTACCCAGGCACAGAATTAAAAGCCAGCACAGGTGTGCAGAGCTCATGCGACAGCTGGGGACAAAGCCCTTGCCATCCAGCCCCAGCGCACATAGCCTGGAAGGACCATTCAGCTTTGTGGGAATAAGGCAGAAGCACCCCGTTGAGGGGAGTGGCAGACCGGAGCTGCAGACTGAACAAACTCTTGACACAGAGCGGGGTCCAAACTATCCAGAAAGGGCGCAGAAAGAACTTATTAGTTAGACCAGCGGAGAGAAAACAGGCGAAGGGAGAGCTGCCCCTATCAGGTGCACATCAAAAGACCGTTTAGACTCAGAAGCACACTGAGGAACTGGGCTGCGGTCTGGACAACAGCGAAGAGTACACCTCAGGAAGGAAGAAAAGCAAAACTAATATCTCCAAAGCCAGACGCAGCCTGCCGGACAGCTTTAAAATCAGAAAGCTGAAGGGTTTTTTTTTTTTTTTTGTCTGTGTCTGTGTGTGTGTGTGTGTGTGTGTGTGTGTTTTAACTTTTGTTTGTTTTGGGGTTTTTTTTGTTTTGTTTTATTCTGTTTTTGTTTTTTTTAGCCCTTCTTCCTCTCTGTCCTTCACTAGTTTTTAATTCCTTCTTCCTCCCTCTCCTTTAGTATTCTTAGGCTGCTCCTCCTCATATCTCTCTCTCTTTTTTTTTTACTTTTTTGTTTTCTTTTGTTTTGTTATTTTTTAATTAATAAAAGATAAAAAAATTTGTTTCTTTTAATTCATCCTTCCACTCTTTCCTTCTTTATACTTTATTCCTCCTTCCTACTTCCTTTCCCTATAGTATTCTTTCTCCCTTCCTTCACTCCCTTTTTTTTCTTTTCTTTCTTTTTCTTCTTTCTTTCCCCCTCGTCCTCTCTCCTCTTTACCTACAGGTGAGACATAAAAACCTGGAACTGTGAAAAGACCAGAGGCAATCCTGGACAGGGGCCGGTCCAAAACACAGAGAAAGAGAGACAAAATTAACTTTTCCACTCCAGAGAACTTGACAGATTAATTTAAGAAACATAGGATAGCAAGAAGCGTCTCACATACAATGGAAAGACAAAGAAGCAACCCCCAAATGAAAGAAAAGGAAGAAGCCCCGGAAAGAAAGATAAACGAAACAGAGGCAAGCCAACTATCAGATATTGAGTTCAAAGCAATGATTATCAGGAAGCTCAAGAAGCTCGATGATCTCGCAGAGAATTTCCAGACACTACAGGGAAACTAAGATGAACTCACTGCAAACTATGTCAGCATGAAAAAGGAAATAGAAACTATCCAAAAGGGCCAAGCGTAAATGAAGAATACAATATCTGAACTAAAGAACACAATAGAAGGAATCAAAAGTAGGCTCGATGAAGCAGAGGATCAGATCAGTGAGCTGGAAGACAAAGTAGAAAAAAACACCCAAAAAGAGCAGGAACAGGAAAAGAGACTCAGAAAGAATGAAGAGGTATTAAGGGAAATGCAGGACAACATGAAACGTAATAATATTCGTATAATAGGGATACCAGAAGGGGAAGAAGAAGAGCAAGGAATAGAAAGTGTGTTTGAAAAAGTAATGATGCAAAACTTCCCGAATCTGATGAGAGAAAAGGTCACACAAGTCCAAGAAACACAGAGAGTCCCAATCAAAAGGAACCCAAACAGGCCCACTTCAAGACACATCATCATTAAAATGGCAAAATTCCAAGACAAAGAGAGAATCTTAAAGGCAGCGAGACAGAGACAGGAAGTAACATACAAGGGAGCCCCAATAAGGTTAGCAGCTGACTTCTCAACGGAAACACTCCAAGCCAGAAGAGAATGGCAGGAAATATTCCAGGTAATGAGAACCAGAGGCCTGCAACCAAGACTACTCTACCCAGCAAGGCTCTCAATCAAGATAGATGGCCAAATAAGGAGCTTCCCAGACAAAAGAAGTCTAAAAGAATACACCTCCACCAAACCAACTCTGCAAGAGATGCTAAAGGGACTGATTTAAGGAAATGAAGGGAAAGAGAGAGAGTGAGGAACACAGGTACAAAAAAAAATGTCAATGAATTAGTACCTAGCAATAATAACCTTAAACGTAAATGGATTAAATGCTCCAATTAAAAGACATAGAATAGCGGAATGGATAAGAAAGCATGGCCCACACATATGCTGCCTACAAGAGACCCACCTCAGGACAAAAGACTTACACAGACTGAAAGTGAAGGGCTGGAAATAAGTTTTTCAAGCAAACGGACAAGAAAAAAGAGCTGGGGTAGCAATACTCATATCAGACAAAATAGACTTCAAAAAAATGGCCATAAAGAGAGACCCAGGAGGACACTTTATAATACTCAAGGGAAGAATCCACCAAGAAGATATAAATATTGTAAATATATATGCACCCAACATAGGAGCACCCAAATACATAAAGAAAATCTTGGAGGACTTCAAGAAAGACATTGATAGCAACACAATTATAGTAGGGGACTTCAACACTCCACTGTCAAAAATGGACAGATCCTCCAACAAAATATCAGCAAAGACATTGTGGCACTGAACAATGCCCTAGAAGAAATGGACTTAACTGATATATACAGGACCCTTCACCCCAAAGAAGCTAAATATACATTATTTTCAATTGCACATGGAAAATTTTCAAAAATAGACCATATGATAGGACACAAAACAAGCCTCAACAAATTCAAAAAAATTGAAGTTATACCAAGTATTTTCTCTGACCACAAGGGACTGAAATTAGAAACCAACCCAAAGAAAAAAACCCAAAACACTCACAAGTATGGAGACTGAATAGCACGCTATTAAACAATGAATGGGTCAAGGATGAGATTAGGGAAGAAATCAAAAAGTTCCTTGAAACAAATGAAAATGAACTGACAACAATGAACTTCGCTGGGACACTGCGAAGGCAGTCCTGAGAGGGAAGTTCATAGCCATACAGGCCTACCTAAAAAAACCAGAAACGGTTTACACAAACAACATAACCCTACACCTACAAGAAGTCGAGGAACAACAACAAAGACAACCCAGAGCAAGTAGAAGGAAGGAAATAACCAAGATCAGATCAGAATTAAATGACTTAGAGACTAAAATGACAATTCGAAGGATCGATGAATCCAGGAGCTGGTTCTTTGAAAAGATAAACAAAATCGACAAGCCTTTAAGCAGGCTCATCAAGAAAAAAAGAGAGAGGGCCCAAATAAACTCAATCAGAAATGAAAGAGGAGACATTACAACTGATGCCACAGAAATACAAAGGATTATAAGTCACTACTACGAAGAACTGTATGCCAAGAAATATGAAAACCTAGGAGAAATGGACACATTTTTAGAGAAATATAATCTTCCAAAACTCAATAAGGAAGAAACAGAAATCCTGAACCGACCAATAACAGTGGATGAAATTAAAGCAGTAATCAAAAAACTCCCAACACACAAAAGCCCTGGACCAGATGGTTTCACAGGAGAATTTTACAAAGCATTTAAGGAAGAACTAACACCTATCCTTCACAGACTATCCCAAAAAATCCAAAATGATGGAAGACTCCAAACTCTTTTTATGAAGCCAGCATCAGCCTAATCCCAAAACCCGAAAAAGACACAACAAAGAAAGAAAACTTCAGGCCAATATCGCTGATGAACATTGATGCTAAAATTTTTAACAAAATACTAGCAAACCGCATCCAGAATTACATTAAAAAGATCATTCACCATGACCATGTAGGTTTCATCCCAGGGATGCAAGGATGGTACAACATTCGCAAAACAATAAACATAATACACCACATAAACAAAAGCAAAGACAAAAGTCACATGTTTATCAATAGATGCAGAAAAAGTATTCGATAAGGTACAGCATCCATTTATGATAAAAACACTTAGCAAAGTGGGAATAGAGGGAGCATTCCTCAACATAATAAAGGCCATATATGAGAAACCTACAGCCAACATTATACTCAGTGGACAAAAACTAAAATCTTTCCCACTAAGATCAGGAACAAGACAAGGTTGCCCACT
>PVJI01008539.1:0-70470 GCA_004026765.1 Micronycteris hirsuta
CAATGTATGGTTGCCTCTCACATGGCCCTCACGGGGACCTGGCCTGCAACCTAGGCATGTGCCCTGACTGGGAATCGAACCGGGACTGCCTGGTTCCCAGCCCGCGCTCAATCCACTGAGCTACACCAGCCAGGGCTGTACTACACGACTTTAACATTAACACGACTTTAACATTAATAGACTGTAGAGCCTTCATTCATTCATTCCACAACTGTTACTGCTAAATGCCAGATACTTTTCTTCTAGACACTTGGAAGACTTTGAGGAACAAACTAGAAATCCCTGCTCTTGTGGAGCTTACATTCTACTGTGTGCGCTTGGGGGTGGGGCACCAGCAATAAACAGTGAAACAATAAAGATGTGAAGTGTTTGAGAAGATGAGAAATGGTATGAAAACAAGTAAAGCAGCCTGAGGGGGGGTTCGGTGCGCGGGGTGTGAGAGCAGTTTACAATTTAAATGAAAGAAATAAGCTGAACTAAAAGGACTTTGCAAATGGGAAAAACCCTAAACGAATGTTAAAGATTTATATTTTTAGAAAAGTTTGAAACTGCCAACGTTGTCTGCATCTTTTTGTAGGGTTATCTCACAGGAAATTCATTCATTCATTCAATATTTATTGAATGCCTGCCTGACCAAATGAATAAATACTAGTATTATGGAATGTCTACTATGGGTTAAGCATTATTTATTTTATTATTATTATTATTATTAATTTCTTAAAGACTTTATTTACTTTTAGAGAGGGGAAGGAAGGGAGAAAGAGAGGAAGAGAAACATCAATGTGTGGTTGTCTCTCATGTGCCCCCTACTGGGGACCAGACCCACAACCCAGGCATATGCCCTGGCTGCGAATGGAACTGGTGACCCTATGGTTCTCAGGCCATTGCTCAATCCACTGAGCCACACCAGTCAGGGCAGGGTAAGCATTATTTATTAGGATCTCATTTGATCTTTGTAATAACTCACTAATGTAGACATATTGTCCCCGAGCAAGCAAAACGCTAGAGGAGGGGTGTCCCACCCGTGGCCCGTGAGTAGCATGCGGCCCAGGATGGCTATGAATGCGGCCCAACACAAAATCGTAAATTTACTGAAAACATTATGAGGTTTTTTGTGATTACATATTGAAGTGTATTTAATGTGTGGCTTAAGACAAGTCTTCTTCCGGTGTGGCCCAGAGACGCCAAAAAGTTGGACACACCTGCTCTAGAGTATAGACAGTATATCTAATTAAAGAAACCATTCTTTCCAAAAATTAAATGTGGGAACAAAGTGGCTTGATGGCGATTAGTGATATCTTTCAAATTGGCAGGGCCAGCTGCTTATCAGGTTCTGGCCTTTGGTACTTTATCAGAAGTCACCGGTGGGTTCAAGATGTGGCTATTTTAAAGAAGTTTTCTTACCAGCTGCTGGAGTAGGCAGGTTGATGTGGCTGGTGGTCAAATTTTATCATACAAAATTGAGGAACCCCTGTATTAAAATCCTCAATTTTCTAAGGTGGAGCCATGTGTCCATTCATTATAGAGGAACATTAAGGAAGTTTTTTTTTGTTTTTTTTTTAAAGATTTTATTTTTATTTATTTTTAGAGAGAGGGGAAGTGAGAGGGAAAGAGAGGGAGAGAAACAGCAATGTATGGTTGCCTCTCACATGGCCCTCACGGGGACCTGACCTGCAACCCAGGCATGTGCCCCGACTGGGAATCGAACCGGGACCGCTTGGTTCCCAGCCCGCGCTCAATCCACTGAGCTACACCAGCCAGGGCAAGGAACATTAAGGAAGTTTTGAGAGTGCTTGGACACTCAGCTTATTTTTTCCATTATAGCTACTAAGTAAACGACAAGTTTAGATAGGATTCTGTTCTGGTTGGAAGCACTAAGAAAGAAAAGCCTCAGCCTCTATATTGCATAGCAGGGAAGTAATCAGTTAAGAGACAGAAATGGCCCCGGCTGGTGTGGCTCAGTGGATTGAGCGCGGGCTGCTAACCAAAGGGTTCTGGTTCAATTCCCAGTCAGGGCACATGCCTGGGTTGCAGGCCAGGTCCCCAGTGAGGGCCACGTGAGAGGCAATCACACATTGATGTTTCTCTCCCTCTCTTTCGCCCTCCCTTCCCTTCTGTCTAAAAATAAATAAATAAAATCTTTAAAAGCCTGGCTGGTGTAGCTCAGTGGATTGAGCGCGGGCTGGGAACCAGAGGGTCCCTGTTCGATTCCCAGTCAGGGCACATGCCTGGGTTGCAGACTGGGTCCCCAGTGAGGGCCATGTGAGAGGCAACCACACATTGCTGTTTCTCTCCCTCTCTTTCTCCTTCCCCTCTCTCTAAAAATAAATAAATAAAATCTTAAAAAAAAAAAAAGGCTGGAATGAGGATGAGGGGACTGGTAAAACGTAGAATTGGGAACCAAAAAGAAAGGCAGATGAGAAGTACTGGTCACACCTCCGGACCAGAGGGACGGGGACTCAGGAGAAAGACCCAGTCATCCCTCTGTTCCTGCCTCGGTCTTCCCTCCCCTCCAGTGCTGCAGGTCGCTAAGTGTCTGGCTGTCGCTGAGGTGGAGATCCAACTAGAAATGCCACTGTTTTCTGCTGGAGAAACAATGAATAACCAGAGCACTATCAAAACCTGCCAGTTCTGCTGTTTCGATTTATAGATCTTAAATCCACGGTCTCCCTTCCATACCCCAAGCTACTGCCTCACCGCTTCTTTACTGGTTTATTTAAATAGCTTCTTAAGCTTTGGCTGGTGTGGCTCAGTGGATTGAGCACAGACCTGAGAACCAAAGGGTTACCAGTTCAATTCTCAGTCGGGGTACATGCCTGGGTTGTGGGCCAGGTCCCCAATAGGGGATGTGCGAGAGGCAACCACACATTGATATTTCTCTCCCTCTCTTTCTCCCTCCCCTCTACTCTAAAAATAAATAAAAATATTAAGAAAAATAAATAGCTTCTTAAATTCTAAGCTTTCTAATAGCCATTATTTGACCTTGTCACTTACCTGTTTTGAATAATTCAGTACCTTTCCACTTTCTGTAGAATAAAGCTGGACTCTTGAATGTGGCATGTAAGGGTCTCCACGATCTAGCCCTTGCCTGCCTCTCTCTTCTTTCCCTCCTCTTTATGTTTCGGTCCAAGCGTTACCTCCTCCGTCTAGGCAGCCGTCCCAGATTCCCTGGCATAGTTTTTTGTTCCTGCCACTGTGGACTTTGTATAAATGTTGCTTTAATTATAGAGTTTCCTAATTGTTTGCTCGCTTTTATTTCTCTGTTTGCAGTTACTTGAGACAAGCATTATTCATTTTGTACCCCAACTATTTGTTTGTTTGTTTGTTTTCCAGTCACCACATCTAACTCTGTGTAACTTAGCCTTCTTGTCTCCAAGGTCGCATCCTGCCTCTCTCTGGCACACCTCTTTTATTTCCCCTTCCTTTGCATTCCTTTTGAATTCAGTTCACTTCATCTCATACTATGTACCAGGCAGTGTGGTAGTATCTGCAGACGGGAGCGTAAGGAAGACATGGTTGCTCCTCTGTGGGTCTCACGGTCTGGTGGGGAGATGGCTGGGGACAGAAGTTCCTTTGTGCAGTCTGTAGACTGCAGAGCCCTTAGAGTAGCCTCAGGGAATGCTTTTGCTGCAAGTCCTCCACAGGAGCAGCCCTGCTCCAACTCTTTTATTCTTGGGATTCTGTAGATGCTTTTGTTTTGAGTGGGAGGCAAAGGGATTTGTTTGGGAACTGTTCGAAAGTAAGAGATACCGTGTTAAGCGCTATAAAAACAGTCTAAACAAAGGAGACAGACACCCTGTCTTCTTGTTTGGCAAACCTCAGTTCCTTTGCTAAGCCCCGGCCATTCGGTTCGCACTTTCAGGCAGCTTGGAGGTAGGCGGGTGCGTACCCTTCCACCTGTTTCCCATCCTTTCCTACTTGCTCCCACTTGTTCCTACTTTCCTACCTCGCGGAGTGAATACTCCCCTTTTCACCAGTATGGCATTCAGAAATCTTCCAATTTGGGAGGAGACAACATTTTAGCTACTTGGATGCATTAAGTTACCCGGAGAGGAACTGTGCTGAGTTCCCAGTTCCTGGGGCAGGGTTCGTGGCTCTGTCTCCTGTGCTAGTGAGAACCCTGACCACGGGGTGATGCCATTGCCTGTTTTATACTGGTCAGCGCCCCCCCACGCCCCCATGATGGGAGACGGTGAGCCTCCTGAGGGCACTGCCTATCTGTATCCTGAGGGCCTGGCTGTGGACCCTGTAGAGAACAGGTGCCATATTCAGACTTGAGGCAGGAAGGGAAGAAGTAGTATAAAGAGAGTTGCAAGCAGAGAATGTAGAGGAAAATCTTGACCATAAAAGGCTACCCATTTCCCTGCACAATGCCTAGGAGACCATCTAGACTTGAAGAGCTGAGAGGGCAGGGTAATGGAGGAGCATGTCGCGAGGGCAGAGGAAAGCGTGGGCCAACGCGTACAGGAATTCAACCTTCCAAGCCTTCCGGATGACTTTTCCAGAAAGCATTGCTCACCTGGGGGAATCCAGCCATTTCTTCCATTTTCTGGTCTGGCTGAGAATGAGTGGACAGTTGATAAGTGATAAGAAGATGAAGAGATATCATAATAATTCTAGTTCTTGGAAGCTGTCACTTGACTCCGAAAGGCTATAGGGCCATACTTTAGGAAAGGGTGAAATTGCTATGGGGAAACTTGCATTTCCAGAAAAAAACTCAAGTTTCTGTCCAAGGTACGGTCTCCTATGGGTTTTTTTGACCCTTCCTTTCCATCGCCCCTCCCCCATCCCGTGCCACTTCCCACCCTACACCCTGCCGGGAATTCGTGCCACTGTAAGTGATGGTGTATTCAAAGAGCTTGCCTTTCTAACTTGCTAAGAGTCAGGATTCCTTTTTTGAATGCACAGCCTCATGCTGAGAAGGACAAATCTCTTCAAATTTGACAGCCACAATTTCTTGCCACAGGAGAAGAAAATAGGTTTAAAAAAATTCTGGTTGATTGATAGTGCTTATTTTAGTTATTAATGTGCTGAATCATTCCACTTTGGCCATCCTGATGGTAACCTTCATTTTTTTTCCCCAGGGCAACCACTATTTCATGTGTTTTCACTGCCCAGGAAAAATAAAATTTACGCAAACTTCAGGCAAAACGGCTACGCAGAAAGGCATACCCATCATTAGGAAAATGTCTTCATTAACACTTAAACAATGGTTCCTTCCCAACCAATGTTAATATATGTTAAACTTATCTGTTGATATGCAAATTCTGGTTTGCTCACTCCAGGTCACCACCACGACCTCTGAGGAAACCGTCTTTGAAACAAGTGTTTCGAGTTTTTCTGTCCTGCTGTTTTTCTAACGAACAGAATTGCAGCACGCAGAGGATCTGTGTGATGGCTGAGGTGGTGAGGCATCTGCTGCTCTAACTGCTTGCTTAGTACAGTAAAAATCATTCAACCTGGTTTCCATATTTTGCCACTGAGTTTTATTAACTGTGTTTATCCTGTGAGCATTGAAAGGAGAATCACAATGGATACATTTTAGAAATCTAAATAATCGTACGCCTGCCTTAAGAGTTAATGCATATGCACACGAGGACCAAAAGATAGTACTATATTTCCATTATTGTCAGTTCTTATTCTATCATATGTTAGCAAAATTGAGCCAGGGACCGACTCAGCCCGGTGTGCATTTGAGCACGTGGTTATTGGTCAGAGGGAGCACTAACTCCTGCGGCTGTGGGGTAGGAGAAACTTGATTTCAGACCTGCTGTCACTTTACCAGAGATTGACTTGTCTGGACAAGACCGTTTGTTGGCTTTTATTGTCCTCAAATTAAACTACTCTCTGTCTTCTTCTTCAACTTGTCTTAAATGTTTGATTAAACACTGGGAGAAGTGTCAATATTGCTCAACTTCTAAGTCATTAACCATCGTAATCCTGCACATTCCTTGCTGCTGAGGCTGTTTTCTCTAGGATTTCTCTCACGCCGTGCGGGGTTGTGGCAGGAGGGGGAGAACCTTTCCATGGGCACTGCAGTCTGGTGATCGTCCTCTGCGTGGGAGGTGTGGGGGCTGACTAGAGGCTCACAGCTCACTAAAGACTATATTAATCTAGCTTGGGTGAATACACGTTGAAACAGATGGAAACTCGCGTGTGTAGCTGCCTCCAAACAACTCCAGTTTGCCCCTGTGTGCTCACGCCTGCTTCCCTCACATAGACAGGCAATGGGAAAACTTTTCTCTTGTTTAGTCGAGATCTCAGTTATTGAAATTGCAGAAATTAATGTATTCTTTTGAGTCTGAACACCTGTTCATCCTGTATCCCCTACCATGAATAATCAGTTCTTTTCATGATTGTGATAGGCCTGTTGAGAAAATTGCCCATGTTCTTCTTCTTCTAATTTTTATGCATACTCAAAGGGAATATTTAAACCGTGGTTTGTCGAGACTGATGTCCGGTTGTTAGGTTTCTCAGTGATATGTGAATAGGGCATAGGCAAAAGTGGGTTTTGATATTAAAATGCTTGGAACTTCTCAGCCTCTGCCTAATAAAATACCAAGAGCCACATCCATTTCGTTCCCCACCCTTCCTGCCTTCTAAAAACACCCCTGGGAAGTAATATATGCTGGAAAAGAAGATAATTGTCATAAGGCACCTATCTCTACAGTTAGCGATTACTCGATTGTAAATCTTCCTTGGCAAAAATGACTTGATTGATTTTGGAATTTGAACCTCTTTGTAATACACTGCTTCCAGTGACCATTTCAGCAAAGGCAAAGGGGACTTAGGCACACTCAGAAATGCCTGCTGCATAAGGAAGAAGGATCACAGAGTTGCCAAAGAGTATTTTAATGACCTGAACCCCTTTCTGTTACAATAGTTACAGGAACATCTTTAAGCTCTTCTTGGACAAACTTGTGAATTGAAATAGGAAATGTTCTAAGGTATTGAACTTATTAAAAAATTTGTATTAGAATTTTGAGGATGAACGATTTTTTTGTATTC
Source organism: Micronycteris hirsuta (assembly GCA_004026765.1). Taxonomy (NCBI): domain Eukaryota; kingdom Metazoa; phylum Chordata; class Mammalia; order Chiroptera; family Phyllostomidae; genus Micronycteris; species Micronycteris hirsuta. The sequence continues at coordinate 7,009 of PVJI01008539.1, forward strand.
CCTTCTCCTGTTTATTAAGCATAACCAATCTTTACTGCTTTCTTTCTATAATATGCATATTATTTTCAAACTTACGTATAGCACCATGTCCCATATAAGTATCCCTCTTCAGGATGACTGTTGTTTTAGGGAAAATATGCATAACCCGGTTTCCTAAAAAGGGACATTTCAGACTTAACAATAGTTCTGCCTTTTCGAACTGCAGAAAAAACATAATAAGTCCGGTTGTAAGTTCTGCTTGTAAGTTTAGCTAAGCGATGACAAATATCAGACTATTTTCTATATCAGAGGATAGTGATGCGTCAGTTTCCTAATTCCCCATTAGTCCTCGCAATAGAATGAAGATTTTGCTTAAGCACTTGCTTGGAACAGAAGTACTTCCAACAGACTGTGCATAACCTCTCATTAAATCAGCATGCAGAGGACTAGCCAGCAGATGCTGCAGACAGGAACCCAGATGTAATCTCTTTAACCTTGTCGTGTAAGGCGCGCACAAGTTGTGACCAGGGAATTCAAAGTAAATTAGGTTTTACATGAAAGTCTATAATCTAAATTCAATTTGATTAAAACGATGCCTGATTTGTGTTTGCAACGAAATCTTCCATTGCAGCTATCAGCAATGTTTCTTTAAAAATTCCTGTGCCTAACTCTATCTTTCTCACACCCGTGTTTATCTTATTTTTAAGACGGTCAGCTTTCCATCATTGCCCTGCCCCCACATTCTTAAAATGAAGAGGCTTTTGAAGGAAGAAGATACAAGCAAAATAACGATTTGTTTATCAAAATCCAAATGAGATGGGAAACATTATCTGTTTCAGGAACTAATGGGAAAAGGTTGCTTTACAAGTCCAAATAGAACTGTTCTCTATGTTGGAAATATTTTCTCTGTATTTAATATCATACTATTAGGACTTTTGGATTACACATAAGTTTTATCCTGCAACTATTTTGTTAAATTAAATTAATCTTTCTCATGAGCACAATTCCTCTTGAAAATTCAATCAGCGATTTAAAAAAGTTAGCCATCACCAGAATTCTTCTGTCTTCACCTTTCTTGTTCCTTTTCCAAACTTTCTGTTTTTAATTATGCCATTTCATTTTCTGAGGATAACCTCTAAAAACATCTTGGCTTTAGCTATTTTTTTGAGATAGGAGCTGAGTTGCAGGAAATGTTACCATTCATTTCTTAAAGCTATGGTTTTTCTTCTTGAACACATCCGTCCTCTTGCTATAACCTTCAGGGGTTTGAATGAGCCAATGCTTGGTAAGCCCCAAGGCTGTCTCCTTATAGCTACCACCCGAGACTCATTGCTTGGCTTCAGTATGCTCCTGAGAAGCAGGGTGCCCATGTGGGCCCATATGGTTGCTGTTATGCAACTTTAGGAACACCTTCAGGTGAGAGAAAACTGAGAGGAGGCTCCCGATGTTTACAGTTTGGGGGTCCCCAGTGTGCTTCTGGGTAAGGGAGTGCTCCTTGCTAAGGTTTGCTTCTGATATTGATTGGTGAAGAAAAGTCAGTTCTACTACGAACACTGAGAACAGAAGTTTATTCTTTGCTGTCATAACCTAAAGTGTCCTCCACGAGCAGTGGTTGAATTGGAATGCACACTGGATTGGGAATCGAAAACTGGAATTCTCACACTGTCTCTTTTCTTTTGATAGCTAGCTGTGTGGCCTTGGGCTGGTCACTGACTTTAGATGGGCAATATGCTACTGCACAGATATGTTAGGTCATCCTTTCTAAAATTTACCAGTTGGCCCTGGCTGCTGTGGCTCAGTGGATTGAGTGCTGGACTGTGAACCAAAAGGTCACCAGTTCGATTCCCAGTCAGACCACATGCCTGAGTTACGGGCCAGCTCCTCAGTAGGGGGCGCTCGAGAGGCAACCACACATTGATATTTCTCTCCCTCTCTTCCTCCTTTCCCCTCTAAAAATAAATAAATAAAGTCTTTAAAAAATAAAAAAATAAAATTTCCCAATTGAAATTTAAAAGTATTTAAGGTATAATTTACATTCGATAAGGTGTTCAAATCCTAAGTTTAGAGACAGATGGATTCTTAAATACGTATACATCCATGCAACCACCTCCCAGGTCAGGATGCTAGACATCCCCAGAGTGCCAGCAAACTCCTGGGTGCTCCTCCAGCCACTCCTAACTGCTCTCACTAACTGAAATGCGTGTGAGCTGGGCATTCATATGTAAAAGTTTTGATCTCATTTAGCTGACTGTTTGGACACCGTTCACTCAATAAGCGTATAATATATTATATGTACTCCCCGTTGGAAATTGCTCTGACTTTTCTGTGTTCTCTTTTCTTAAGCAAGTGAAGTTCCTTAAAAACCTATTGCTCCCTGAGTCTTAAACTGACTGTGAAGTCAAAACTCAGAGGGCTCTCCTTAGGCACCTGTGAGGTCAACAAGAGCATAAGGGCCAAGGTTCCCCAGTGCTCACCCCTACCATTCTAGGTTTCAATCTGGACTCTGGGAATAAAAAAAAAGGAAATGTTTTCACTTGTGACATTGGGTATAGTGCTAAACCAGGGGTGTCAAACTCATTTTCACTGGGGACCACATCAGCCTCATGGTTGCCTTCAAAGGGCCGAATGTAATTTTAGGGCTGTATACTTGTAACTACTCCTTAACAGTTAAGTGAGAGCGGTGCTGCCACCGGGTAGAAACAAGGTGCTGGGCTGGATTCAGCTCTCGGGCCTTGTGTTTGCCACCTGTGTGCTAAACTGATTGTCAACAGTATGAACTTATTAAGTATAAGAACAGATAGTGTTGATGTATCACTTTATTGTTTTCTTTTTTTTTTTAAATTTTATTTATTTATTTTCAGAGAGAGGAGAAAGGAGGGAGAAAGAGCAATGTGTGGTTGCCTCTCACATGGCCCTCACTGGGGACCTGGCCCGCAACCCAGGCATGTGCCCTGACTGGGAATCGAACCGGGACCCTCTGGTTCCCAGCCTGCGCTCAATCCACTGAGCCACACCAGTCGGGCTCACTTTATGGTTTTCTAATGCAGTTTCTTCTACATTACCTTCTTGGATCTTCAAGCTGCCCTGAAAGGTCTGTGCTATTCCTCTCTTTTGCAGAGGAGGGCATAAAAGCTCATAGAGTAAAATGACTTGCTCAGGATCATACAGCCAGGAAATGGAAGTATTTGAATTTTACTTTAGGTTGGTCAGACTCAAAGCCACTTAAAACAGTAGAAAAAACTCCAGAATCTTGGTCGTGTTCCAAAATGCTGTGCTTTTTTAAATTTTTAAAAAAGATTTTATTTATTTATTTTTAGAGAGAGGGGAGTGGAGGAAGAAAAAGAGGGAAACATCAATGTGTGGTTGCCTCTTGCGTGTCCCCTACTGGGGGCCTGGCTACAACCCAGGCATGTGCCCTGACTGGGAATCGAACCAACGACCCTTTGGTTTGCATGCCAGCGTTCAATCCACTGAGCTACACCAGCCAGGGTCTTTTTGTATTTTTAATTCAATTTATTGGGCTTACACTGGTTACAGCGCCGAGCTCCTTGCCCCTAGTTAAGGAGTAGTTATATTTATACAGCCCTAAAGTTACATTCGGCCCTTTGAAGGCAACCATGAGGCTGATGTGGCCCCCAGTGAAAATGAGTTTATCACCCCTGGTCTAGGTCCAATCCATGCTGCTGCAAAAGATTAGATTTCCTTTTTTTTTTTTTTTTTTTTTACGGCTGAGTAGCATTCCATTGTGTAAATACACCACTGTGTAAATTTTTTATCTACTCATTTACTAATAGGCACTTGGGCTGTTTCCAAATCTTGGCTATTGTAAATAGCACTGCAATGAACATAAGGGTGCATATATTCTTTCTAATCAGTGTTTTGGGGTTGTTTGGATATATACCCAAAAGTGAAATCGGTGGGTCTTAAGGCAGTTCCATTTTTAATTTTTTGAGGAAACTCCATACTGTTTTGATCAGTGGCTGTACCTGTCTGCATTTCCACCAACAGTGCACTAGGGTTCCTTTTCTCCACAACCTCGCCAGCATTGTTGTTTGTTGATTTATTGATGATGGTCATTCTGACAGGTGTAGAGTGATATCTCATTGTGGTTTTAATTAGTATTTCTCTGATGTCCTCTTTGGAAAAGTGTCTTATTTAGGTCCTTTGCGCATTTTTAAATTGGGTTATGTGTTTTGTTTTTGGTGTTGAATTGTATGAAGTTCTTTATAAATTTTCGATATTAACCCCTTATCAGATGCATCGTTGGTGAAAATGTTCTATTCAGTGGGTTGTCTTTTCCTTTAGTTGATGGTTTCCTTTACTGTACAAGAATTTTTTGAGGTAGTCCCACTTGTTTTTCTTTTGTTTCCCCTGCTCAAGGAGATATATTAGATAAGATATTGTTAGGAGAAATGTCCAAGATTTTACTCCCTATGTTTTCTTCTAGGATTTTTATGGTTTCAAGTCTTATATTTAAGTCTTTTGTCCATTTTGAGCTTATTCCTGTATATGGTGTAAGGAGGTCATATAATTTCAATTTTTGTTTGTATCCTGTACAATTTTCCCAATACCATTTATTGAATAAACTGTCCCAAAATACCATTTTCCATATATATATACATATACATGTATATATAAAAATTTTTTTCCTGTGGGAAAATGGCCTGTAGGAGTTCCTCTTTCTTCTTCCTTTCCACCTCACGTGGAAGAGTAGTTTTGTTAGTTGTGGCACCAGTGAGAAATGGCAGCGACAGCACAAGGGCAAATGATTCCATAGGGACATTAACCCAGAGCTACTGTGGAAGGAGTAGTGAGCCTGAACTAGAAGGGGTGTCCAGGTTGGGCAGCAGAGGCTGGTCTTACACTCAGAGGAGTAACTGGCATTTTGCGGGCTTTTCCCCAGACATTGCAGGGCCCGGCCAAGAGGGCCACCTCCTAGGATGGCTAGCTGCTCTGCACACCTTCCTGTTCTGTGAGTAAACGGGGGCTGGGAGTGAAGGTTGTGTTAAGCTGCCCTGCCCAATAAAGCAGGCACTAGTTATATGTGGCTATTTGAATTTCAATTTTGGTCACTTCAAATGAAATAAAGTTGAACATTCAGTTCCTCAGTTGTACTAGACACATTTCAAGTGCTCCATAGCCCTGTGGTGACCATATAGATCGGCGCAGTTAGAGACCATGTCCATCACTGCAGAAAGTTCTGTTGGACAGCACCAGTCTAGACCAGGGACATCCTTCATCCCGGGTGTGCTGAGAATTCTCGCTCAGCAGACTGAGGACGGCTGTACTCCAGACTCTGGACAAGCCTCCGTAGTACTCTCCTTTACCCGCAGCCCCTCCCTTCTGTTCACTGCTTTGCAACTAGGTAGCCAGGGCTTTAGGGAACGGCCATATCTTTTTCCTTTCCCAACTTTGGCCCTTTTCCTTGAAGATGAAGGCAGATCCCATGTTTCAGAAGAAATAGTTGGTTCTCTTTGTTGCTAAAATAGAAGGGACTCCAGGCTTTGTGGGTCCTGAAAGCGGGAAGAGAATATAAGGATTCGCACTTGAATCATAATTCTCTTTAGCCTATCTTTCCCCACATTTGCTAAACAAGAATTTCTTTTTTTTCTTCTTATCACATTTGTTTAAAAGATCTTATTTATTTCTTTTTAGAGAGGGGAACAGAGGGAGAAAGAGAGGGAGAGAAACATCCATGTGTGGTTGCTTCTCATGTGGCCCCCACCAGGGACCTGGCCCGCAAGCCAGGCACGTGCCCTGACTGGGAATTAAACCTTCAACCCTTTGGTTTGCAGCCCACGCTCAATCCACTGAGCTACGCCAGCCAGGGCTTAAAAGAAGAATTTCTTAGCAAAATATGTACTTAACCAATAGGGGACCAACTCCCTAGCCTCCCAATCAGGTCTTGCATATTTGTAGCTTTCGGGGAGAAAGTCATGAAGACCTTTTGAATTTTAAGGAGACAGTCATGAGTACCTTTCAAATCACTCCTGTTTTAGGGTGCAATCTGTATTTGTTTGTAATGCTAATAGAGATTTCCATATTTAGAATGGGTTATAAGTATCAGGAATCCCTTTTATTAACGGCAAGACATCTTAAAACAATCACTAGCCATTGTTAACAGCTCATTATTTTTCATATCTTAAAGATTGAACCCTTCACCATGATTAATAAAGGATAGTTATTATCTGCTTTGGTCACAAAAATTCATGTACAAAAGAAGCACTTTGGCAAATTAAAAGTAAAATGGTAGCATGAACACTTGTATCTGTGCCGCTAATTAAAAGACTTAACTTATTAGGCCTTGAGGGGGGAGGAAAAAAGAAACAAACAAGTATAATTTGCCAGATTAATTTTATGGTCTGTTCTATTTAATCAAACTGTACCTTTTAGTGAAAATGACAAATCTGGGTTGTCAGAATGTGGTAGATAAGGAAGATAAAGGTCATATATTTTAATGTCACAGAAGGTCTTATTAAAGGAATCTTAATTACATTAGGTACCCATGAAACATTAATTAAATACTGTCTGAAATAATTAGGTCCAAGTTACTGATGGTTTAATTAAACTCAGTTTCGTATTTCATAAGAAAACTAAAGGTCCAGTATCTCTGTCGGCAGCATAATTGATAGTATGTCAAAAAGGCAAAATAGTAACCTTGACCATCCACGGAGAGAGGGTGATACGGCTTACGTGGCCTGTGTGCATTGATGCCATTCTCCCTGGTGGCTCGCGCTGCTGTTGGTACCTCATGAAGTGTGTGCCTTTTTAACCTTTCAGCTTCTGGGTCACAGAACTGAGTGCCCTAGACTAGGCGAGGCAGACACGATCCAGAGTGAATCCATCACGTGAGGCTTGAAAAGTTTGTCACGTGTGGAAAGGCGAGATGCCTTATACGTGCCCTTTTTCCTTTGTAGAAATACAGCCTGCCTTCTGTCATCTCTGTACGTTGTATCTCAGAAATGCTAGACATCTTTTCTGAGCACTTCCTTGCGATCTGCACAGAGGGTATTGTGACGTTGAAAGAGACTTCCCTAAGCTTCATCCCCATATCTATTTAGTGTCTCTGTGCCTTGCTGTTCACTTTCTTCTTTAGTGGCATGTCTTGGCAGTTAAGAGCATGGGCTTTGGCCCTGGCTGGTGTAGCTCAGTGGATTGAGCACAGGCTGCAAACCAACCCAGTCAGGGCACATGCCTGGGTTGCAGGCCAGGTCCCCAGTGGGGGCCACGTGAGAGGCAACCTCACATTGATGTTTCTGTCCCTTTCCTTCTCCCTCCCTTCCCTTCTGTCTAAAAATAAATAAATAAAATCTTAAAAAAAAAAAGCATGGGCTTTGGAATCAGACTGCAAGGTTTGAACCTCAGCTCTGCCACAGCTGTGTGACCTTTAGCTAGTTACATTTTGAATTTGTTTCTTTTTCTTTAAAAAAAATATTTTACTTATGGTTTAGAGAGAGGAGAAGGGAGGGAGGAAGAGGGGCAGGGAAACATCAATGTGTGATTGCCTCTCGCACGCCCCCTACTGGGGACCTGGCCCGCAACCCAGGCACGTGCCCTGACTGGGAATTGAACCCGCAACCGTTCTGTTGCCCAACCCACTGAGCTGCACCAGTCAGGCCTGAATTTGTTTCTTCATCTATAAAATAGTATATGTAATAATAACTACTTAACAGGGTTGTTATGAATATAGCGCTTTGATGTATATAAAGCATTTAACACAAATGAAAAGTATATAGTGAGCCTAAAAAATGGCGCGGAACATTCTGCGGTCAATAGGATCAGGGGGATTTCAGGTCCAACTTGAATTAGTTGGATGTAGGTGAATGCAAATAGAATGCCAGTTTAAAAGAAGTTTAGAACATGCCAGAAGGAGAAAAGATGACACAAAAGCAAAAATGTAGCTGGAGATTTTATGGGCTGATGATTTGAAATGAGCTTCAGGTCTGTTTTTTTGTTCTTTTGTGTGGCTTTGTTTTTTGAGTCTCAAGCTGAGCCAGCTTCTGTGCTGAGGACAATTGAAGGCTGGAGATTTGGACAGGGAAGGACAGCTTTAGTCCAAGTTGGGCTCCTTCACTTTGAATGAGACAAAAACAATCAGGTTAATAGTCTTATAGTTTCTATAGTGCTTTAAAGTACATTATCTTATTACTCCTCTTAACAGCTCCGTGAGGTAGATACGACAAGTAGCCCCATTTTACACATGAGGGAACTGTGGCATTGGGAGGTTAAGACACTTTTGGAAGCTCGCACTTAGCTCCCGGGATTTGGACTCTGTATGCTGTATTTTCTGACCCGCCACCCTCCCTGAGCTCAGCCCTGTGCGTGGGGGTGGGGAACCGAGGCCTGTGGGCTCAGTCTCACCAGCCCCTGTGAACTGAGCATGGATTTCGCACTTTTAAGGGCTTGTAAAGGAAGAGGGGGCAGGAGGAGGAGGAGCGGTAGCCACTGTTGCTACCCCAGCAGTAGTGACAAAAACTGAATGTGGCCCCCCAAGGCTGTTTGGTGTCTGGCCCTTACCAGAAAAAGGTTGCTGCTCCCTGTTTAGGGCGGTCCTTCTCAAACTTGAAGGCGTGTGTAAACCCTCTGGGCATCTGGTTCAAACGCAGATTCTGGTTCAGTGTGTGTGGGCAGAGCCTGACATTCCATGTGCCTAACAAGCTCCCAGAGGATACCTGTGCTCTGGTTCTTGGACCACACTTTGCAGAATGAGGGTTGTGCCTCACACCAACTTGGTACCCCTACACATGCCCTTTACTTGAGAAGCAGGCACTAATGACCACTTCCATTTGTTTGTAATGACTACTAAGGCATCAAACTTATTTTCAGCGTTCATAGAATGTGAACTTTTCAGCAATTCACCTTTAAATCATCCTGGATCTTTCCCCTCCCAAATAGCGATGGCTTCTGCCTGCTACCTCTATCAGTTTATCAGCTATGTATTCCAGGAGTGGGGCACAGGGATGGGGAGACAAAGAAGCGTATGACTTAGTCCATGGTCTTTAGGATTGTCTTGTTGAGACACACCTACAATGCTTAATCGGGGCTCAGGTGTTCCCTTTCTTCCTGCTTCTGCAGTTGCAAGCCCCATTTCCATGATATGTGTCTCATGCAGAGATACCGTTTTCCCTTCACTTTGGATTTTCTTTTTTTATTTTATTTAATTAATTTATTTATTTTTAGAAAGGAAGGGAGGGAGAAAGAGAGGGAGAGAAACATCAGTGTGTGGTTGCCTCTCACGTGGCCCCCACTGGGGACCTGGCCTGCAACCCAGGCATGTGCCCTGACTGGGAATCGAACCGGTGACCCTTTGGTTCATAGCCCGCATGGGTTTTCTTATATACTGTGTAGTCTAGGTCCTTTCTCGGGGCTCTCCAGCCTTCTATTTCGGCCTCTTCTTTGCTTCTTCTTTCCTGGCCCTTGTCTGACTTCCCTAGCAGGAACTTTCTTCATTTTCCTTTGCTCTTTCCTTGGTATCATGGTCTAGTCCATTTGCATACGAGTCTCATTACAAAGCTCAGTGCCAAGCCTCAGGAAGCTGCTTTAAGAAAAGGGGTGGTTTCCCCTTTCAGAATATGGTCAGTTCTCTCCACATTTGAATCTAATTTATTGCTTTTGGATGGTAAGCACGGGGAATATGACTCATCATTACATTTGTTTCGCATAATGCTTTTTAATCATGAGTAAATGTTAATTACATATGCCATTTTACCTTTTAGTCTAATAGTTGGTACTTATAGTCTCCCATAGTTCAAAGAAAGTGGCATTATTGGCTAGGCCAGAGCAAAGCAATCCTTATTCCACAAAGAATAAACCTCCCTGATGATTGTCTTATCACTCATCCTCCTACCTGGGCCTCGGGTGTGTGGTGTTTCGCTGTTGCAGCCTTCTTTTACTCCAGAAGTCCTGTCATTTTTTAAAAAGCTTCTATTTATTTATTTTTAGAGAGAGGGGAAAGGAGGCAGAAAGAGAGGGAGAGAAACATCAATGTGTGCTTGCCTCTCGAGCGCCCCCTACTGGGGACCTGGCCCACAACCCAGGCATGTGCCCTGACTAGGAATCGAACCTGCGACCCTTTAGTTCACAGGCCAGCGCTCAATCCACTGAGCCATGCCAGCCAGGGCTGAAGTACTTCAAGTTTTAAAATTATTGACATGTTAGAAAAATAAGGTGAATGCCTGAATTCTTTTAAACTTATTGTACATGTGACTATATTTTATTAATGAAACAGAGCAGTGGTAATCTTTGTTTTCCCATTTTTCAACACATACCTTGACCATTGTGAACCGTTGTGGCTGTCTGTTCTCATATCAATTCTACTAACTCCTCAGCTAATCTTTTACACACATATATTTTTAAAAATAACTTAAAAAAAAACCCCACTTCTTTAACCCAACATACTTGACTTTTTAAAATATTAATAGTAGCATGCATAAATTCAAAATCCAACAACCTCCTGCCATGAAACCTCCAAACCTGATAAATCTTCAAGAAGGTGGTAAACCTAAGCCTAGGAATAGAAGATATTTCAAAGCCAGCCAGGCTGCTGTCCATCCATTCATCCGTTTGCTCATTCGTTGGTCTCTAGTCAACTGCAAGGCCCCTCTGCCGTCTTACGTTCTTAGCCCCGTGTTTATTTCTCAGTGAGGCCACATGTAAAGGGAGAGATGCTTCAAGACTCTGGCCTGTGCAGAGCCTCAGTTTCTCAGCCTGGTTGTTTCGTGCATAGGACCTGTGAGCTATAAGCCACAGTATTCTGAATGCTTCATTTTTCATGAATGTGTCTTCTTCCAAAGCAATTAGAATGGATTCCAGTGAATAGCAGTATTGGTCACTTCTTTTATACAATTTCATTTTGCTTCCTACTATTGAGAACAGAAAAGTTGGGGGGCCAGGGAGAGAGTATGTTTGCTCTGTTCATATGGAAACATTCAAATTTAGATCTTTTAGTTCAGTTTGGGGGTTTGCTTATAGGTCAATATGGATATTGTCATAGATTGCTGTCACATTCTGGTCGATGACCACAAACATGGTACTTATGGCTTGGTTTGCACAAGTGAAAATATTTTTAGAAGAAATACTTTATTTCATTTAACATTTTTTTTAACAAAGTAATTTTTTTAAAGATTTTATTTATTTATTTTTAGACAGAAGGGAAGGGAGGGAGGAAGAGAGGGACAGAAACAGCAATGTATGGTTGCCTCTCACGTGGCCCCCACTGGGGACCTGGCCTGCAACCCAGGCATGTGCCCTGACTGGGAATCGAACTGGGACCCTTTGGTTCCCAGCCTGCGCTCAATCCACTGAGCTACACAGCAAGGGCTAATTTTATTTTCAGTTGCAGTTTTCTTTCAATATTAATAGTAAAAATATCATATTAGTGAAAATATTTTTTAAAGATTTTATTTATTTTTTATATAGAGAGGAAGGGATGGAGGGACAGAGGGAGAGAAACATCTGTGCTGTGTGCGAGAGAAACTTGGATCCCTTGCCTCTTGCATGCCCCCAAATGGGGACCTAGCCTGCAGCCCAGGCATGTGCCCTGACGGGGAATGGAACCAGTGACCTTTTGTTTCGCTGTGGGGCGATGCCCAGCTCACTGAGCCACACCAGTCAGTGCATTGAAAATATTTTTAAGGACTAAAATAATTAGGTGCTGCAGTGTGGCAGATGTGGTCTTCTGTTTGCATGTTCGCTTTTACTCGGGCTGTATTAAATCCTAAAGAGAATAAGTAAATCTTATATGTATTTTAGAAATTTAAAAAAAAAAGGGAAATACCTTCAAATATTTAATGTATTTCCCATGTTGGTCAGAGATCCCTTCCATTTACATTCTAACTGAATCAGAGCCGACTTAACATCGTATGGGATGTCCAGACCTCTTCCTCACCTTAGCAGTAGTCCCCCCGTAGACTGCAGGATGTTGCTCCATTCCCTGCAAAGCAGTTTGTAATAAGAGTGTTTCTCTCCCATTTGCTCCCTCATTTTCCTTCTTGCACTCATCTTGCCGATCTAGTGACTGGCAAGGGGCTCCTGTCTCTTTCTCCCAAGTTATGTATGGGCACGTTTGTTTCCTGAGAGTAACTCGGTTCCTCTGTTCCTTCTTTATGCAGTGGATGCAGGGAGGACTCCTTCTCATCTCCTGTGAGGCACCCACCGAGGAGGTGAGCAGGTCACACAAGGTGAACTAACCATGACAATCCCTGAAGCAATAGAAAGCTTCCCCCCACCCCCACCAGTTGTCCTTTGGGGGTTTAATGCTAAGATATGCAATCTCATGTGATTTACCTTGATGTGGAAAGCAGAGTAGCTCAGCAAACTCAATACATTTTTTTTCCCTTTGAAGTAACAGACATCTTAAATAGAAGTTATCTGGAGTCAGAGACCTGGCCCCTGCTGGGGTGCTTGTTTACCTGAAGGCAGAGAAAGAAAAAAAGACCCTTTCAGAGGTTAGGAACCCTCTGTGAATGCAGGGATTATATGCTGGCATCTTCTAGAGACTCCTCCGAAGGAGCAAAACCAGCGTTGGGGGAAAAAAAAAAAAGGCAACTCCAAACCAGCATAATCAGTTTTAATTCTAACCTGGAAAGGCAACTAAACCGCAGTGGGCCAAATCCCTTGTAAACTAAGTCCCACCCCCCAGAGTCTTCATAGCAGACAGGGAGTTTGATTAGTTGTAACTGCATTTTGTTGAAAAACCCCACTCTGTGAGAGCTGCCGCAAGGCTCTGCGTGTCTGTGGACCTGGCTGGGCCAGCCAGGGACCCTGGGGCAGGAGGACAAGGTGCAGAGGTCTTAGTTCCCAGGGAATCCACACCCAGCCTGGCCACTCCAGGAGACAGCTGGACTGACTTCTCTCCTAAGAGCACTTACCTGCTGTCTTTCTCACTTTGCCCAAAAGATCTTTCTTAAAAAGAGAGTGGCCAAGGAATTATGAAACAGGAATGTAATAACAAAGGTAGAAATGTGTCCTGTTATCAGTCACACACATTCAAGCCCAGTCCGGGGCAGCACGGTCCACGGGACTATAAGCTCTGGGATCTTCTCATTCAACCAGGATTGCTGCATACAAAAGGTGACAATGCCTGCCTGAAAGCCATTGTCGATATTCAACATTTTTAAAAAATAGCCGAGCAGACTAGACAATAAGATATGACAGAAAACTTGGACAGGAGGCTGGCTTGGAGTCTGGCTTAAGAAACAAACATGCTATTAGAAGTATGCAATAAACACATTTCTGAATGTTTAATTTATTTGAAAAGCAGAATCAACTTTATCATTCATTTATTTTCCTTTTCTAAAGCAACGCAGACATGGAACTGACTTGCATTGGCTCATAGGGTATCTCTGTAATCTTCCTTTTTCCACATCGAAATTCTCATGGGCAGTAACTCTGGGGTCTTCACTGTTTGATGGGGGAAGGAGGAGGCTAAGGAGAAACCTCGAATTGCCCTTTATAAAGGAATTGGAGCACTGAAAGGTGTCTTAGAGCCATCATACAAATCAGTCCGTCATTGTTGAATTCATTCATCCAGCAAATATTTATTGAGTAGCCACAATGCGCCACGGGTATGCAGCGGTGAACAAAATCAACATAGTCCATGCTGATTGACCAACACTGTCCTGGTTTTCACGCTGGAAACCCTGCATCCTGGGATGCCCCTCAGTCCTGGGAAAACTGGAGTGGTTGATCACCCTGTTCACTTCCTGGAAGTTAACTGTCCCTGGACTCCTGAGAAGGGTGGGTGGGTACATTCTGGTGGCTGGGGTCCTAGTACTAGACCTATGTGATCTCGATCAGGACCCTTTACCACTTAGAGTTTTTTTAAAAAGATCTTATTTTTAGAGAGAGAGGAAGGGAGGGAGACAGAGAGGGAGAGAAACAGCAATATATGGTTGCCTCTCATATGGCCCCCACTGGGGACCTGGCCTGCAACCCAGGCATGTGCCCTGACTGGGAATCAAACCGGCGACCCTTTGGTTCCCAGCCCGTGCTTAATCGACTGAGCTACACCAGCCAGGGCCCACTTACAGTTCTTTTTTGAGTGTGGGGGCGGGAAACTTCTGTATTTTTCGGACCATAAGACACACCTAGGTTTTAGAGGAGGAAAATAGGAAAAAAAAATTTGAAGCGCAAAATGTGGTAACATATTTAATAACATAAATAACATAATATTTCACCAATGTAAATGTAAACAACTCAGGTAAGCTACATTCGGACTATAAGACGCACCCCCATTTTCCTCCCAAATTTGGGAAAAAACATGCATCTTATCGTCCAAAAAATACGGTAGGTTCCCTATGCTGATGAAAAAGTATGGTGGCATGAACCTTGCTGTGTGCCTTGCATTACTTCAAACTTGACCTACTTTGTTGGCAGGCCCTGAACTTGACAATTTGGAAACTGCAAAGGGAGGAGGAAGGGGAAATAATTTGAACAGCGGACCAGAGAATTGGCATTAATGCTATTGCCAGAGCCTGGGATAGCTCTTGTGCCCTTCACTACATTAACCTGTTTGCTGAGCACACGAAACGGTGCCAGGGACTTCTCCTGTGTTGGCCATTTAATGTAAAGAGGTGTAAAACCAAATCCTGCTCTAGAGGAGGTTATGACTGTGGGCCACCAAATGGATCTGCAAAAAAAAAAGAAACACAAGCTAGCATGTAAATGATACTTGGGGAGGCACAGAACAGGAGGTGCAGTAGGGCTCTGAGGAGTCAGGAAAAGCCTTGGGAAAGTCTTCATGGGAGCTACCTGCTGGGTGGGAGAAGCAGGCATGCAGTGTCTGCAGGTCACTGAGTAGCCTTGTTACTGGAAAACCAACGAGCTTTTCTTCCCCTCATTTCTTCCACGTCTTCAGAAAAGCTGTATGGAATCATGATCAGCTATTGCAGTAGCGTCTTCCACTTTGCTGCCATGGTTATGGGCCGTTCATGAGCCTGTGCCCATCCTCGCTGTTTTTCTGCCTCTCAGCTGTCCGTAACCTGCATGTCAACTACACTTCCCATATAGGTTCTGGAAGTTCTTTTATAAGTTTTGGTTACTCCTGTTTCTGTAATGTTGCATCATTATGGAATGGTGATGATTTGAATGTTAGTCTTCTGTTTTTGTCTTTTTTAAAGATTTTATTTATTTATTTTTAGACAGAAGGGAAGGGAGGGAGAAAGAGAGGGAGAGAAACATCAACGTGTGGTTGCCTCTCACATGGCCCCCACTGGGGACCTGGCCTGTAACCCAGGCATGTGCCCTGACTGGTAATTGAACTGGGGACCCTTTGGTTCTCAGCCCGCGCTCAATCCACTGAGCTACACTAGCCAGGGCTGTCTTTTTTTTTTTCTCAAATACTCCTTAAAGTGCCAACGGTTAAGCTCCAGGGCAGACAATAGGGCAGACAGTATGCGTAAAGATTACCATCTCAATCACTTCTTCTATCACAATGCTACTAGAACATTTCCTTTCTCTTATCTATGGTGGCCTAGGGGCTTTATGCACATTATTGCTAATTTTCACACTATCCATAGAAATTATGTACTACTACCTCAATGAGGAAGGAAGGCACAAAGAGGTTGTTAGCTTGTCTGGGGTCATCCAGCTAGTAGAAGGTTCACAAGCACAAACACCACTGACAGATTGTTAGCAAAGTTCATAGAACAAACCCTTCATGTGATGGAAGCTGGCCCTGCCAACTTCATTTTGGCTAACATAGCTTATGTAAGTTTTCACCCATCTGCAGTGAGAAAACCTGGATATTTTCCATGTTCGGTTTCAACTTTGCAAATTCGTTTGTAGCGAATGGTTTGTCTACTACCGGTGCAGGTGTGCTATCTTAAGATAAAACTGTGTTTTGTCTTTTAAAAATTTTTTTATTTATTTATTTTTAGAGAGGGGAAGGGAGGGAGAAAGAGAGGGAGAGAAACATCCATGTGTGGTTGCCTCTCACGTGCCCCACACTGGGGACCTGGCCTGCAACCCAGGTATGTGCCTTGACTGGGAATCGAAATGATGACTATTTGGTTTACAGCCCGCACTCAGTCCACTGAGCTACAGCAGCCAGGGCTGTATTTTATCTTAAAAAAAAAATCCTTAGCTTGGCTACCCACTGGACTCAGAGGCACTTCCTTTTTCCTGCAGGTGTTACATATTGCCAAGATCTCTGTAGCAAAGCCAGGTCTTGTGATTTCACAGCGCATGCCTGCAACCCACAATTCTGCCCCTAAAGCAAGATATTCTGTCAAATTTCATCTTTCTGTCTTAAACCTAGCCCAAGATGGTGGGTAGTGGGGCCTTTTAGAATGTCCTCCTCTCGCCACCTAGAATTCATAAAAAGCCCTTTTCGAGTCTCAGCTCAGTCCCTTAGTGAGCCCCTGCATTTTGAGCCAATGTCAAAAGCAGTCTATTTCTCAACAGGTGCTAAAAAATACATTGCCCAGAGCTGCTCTGTTTTGCCTGGGGTTAACTGCTTTCTTAATCCTACACCAGGGAAAGAAAATGAAAAGGGGGACAAATTTGTGTTCATTTCTGTTGATTCAGAAAAGTACCTGTAGTTTATGATGGTGAAACATTGGAGACGTTTCTTGTTTATTATGCTGGTGAGAGGGGGTAGCCCCACAAGAAGGGGAAGAAAAGAAACATTTTGTGGCTACATTTGCCTCCTTCAAGTACACGGGGTTAGGCAGGAAATGTTGAGGAGAGGCCTTTTGGCTTCGGGAGCCGTGGTGGGCCCCCCCCCCCCCACCGGAGCACAGCGGGCTCCGTGGTGGGCAGGTGCAGCTTGAGAGCAGGGTCTGGTGTGGGCGCTTTTCATTTGCAGGCCCATATTTAACCCTTTCTCAGCTCACGGCAGCTCTTAGTTGTTGGTTTTCTTTTCTGTCTTTCACCTGTTCACAGAAGCTTCGGGCTCAGGCGTTTTGAGTTCAGGATGACCCTGCAGTTGTGTGGTGTCTGGCATTACCTTGTGAAGCTCAGAGGAAAGGCAGTCTTCTGGGGATCCCAATAATTGATTTATCTTAATGACATGCAGATGGGTGTGTTGCTCGCACCTGAGATACTGAATAATTAAGGTACTGAATAAGAAGGAACCCCTCATGTCCCCTTTGGAATTCAAAAATGAGGACATTTTTTCCATTTAGCTTGTACTTGTGATTTGGCCCACCTTATCTGTTACACCTTATCTATTACAACCCTTTTCTCTGCTTCACACAAAAGGAGATAAGAATCGGACCAAACTTGCCATGACTTCATCCAACAAGGCAAATTCCTAGGGGTTGGGGTTCAATAGTGAACAAAACAAAAGTCCTAGTCTTTGTAGAGCTTGAATTCAAGTTAGGCGGAGGCAGACAATTCATCAAATAATTAAATTAATAATACATCAATAAATAATCAAATTAATTAAATTAATTTACTTTAAGCGAATTAGTGAAATATATGTGGTCCACTTTATACCACCTAGGTTGGTGAAAATCCTGGTTTGTGTCCCCACTTGGGTTCTTTTTGTTCCTTAGAAAGCCACTACTTTTACCTTTGAAACTTCTTGGCATAGTCCCCACATGGGACCACCATGGGTTCTATGGGCCACTCTGTAAGGCCTTGCTGCTCTGTGAGGCTGTATCACTGCCACCACCCCTGTGACTCTTGCTAATTGTGGAACCATCGTTTTTTGCCTGCACAGCAGGCCCCTGAATAATGTCATTTGGTTCAATGTCATTTCAATGTAATATTGATGAGATGCCATAAGAACTTAAGTCTTGTTTATATCAATTAGCTGTGGTGGAAATTGGCTTCATTATATGTCATTTCGCCTAAAGTCACAAAACCTATTGACAAAGTTAAGTGAGGACTTCCTCTACCCGGGGCTGGTCATTCACCGCTGCTTAAACTGGGGCAGCGACCTTTTCTGCAACCAGCCAAGTCCTCATCTCCTCGGTCCCCGGCAGCGTTCAAAATCATGCTACTTTATAAAGATAGGTATCTGTTAACTTTTGCCGCTTCACTCAGAATCACTTCTATTTTCTAAAGATACAAGTAATACATGTTCATTTAGTAAAACTTGCAGAATACAGGCAAAGTCAAAAAGGAAAACAACTGCTGACAATATTAACACCTAGGAATATCTAACTGGCACCATGGCCAGCTTCCCGAGCGTGCAGTTGCTCAGGGCTCAAAAAGAACCCCCCCCCCACACACGTTTTAATGCTCTACCGTTGCTGTCTTGACATTCTTAGTAATTTTTAATACTTTCTTAATCATTTTGAACAAAGGACTGCACATTTTCATTGTGCACTGAGTCCTACTAATTATGTGGTTGGTCCTGCCTCTTAACATTATTAGTATCTCTTTTTCTGGTATTTTCTCTATCCATCTGTTGCTTTTATTTTTATTTTTTTAAAGATATTATTTATTTATTTTTAGACAGAGGTAACGGGCAGGAGAAAGAGAGGGAGAGAAACATCAATGTGTGGTTGCCTCTCACCCACCCCCAACTGGGAACCTGGCCTGCAACCCAGGCCTGTTCCCTGACTGGGAATCGAACTACCGACCTTTTGGTTCGCAGGCCGTCACTCAGTCTACTGAGCCACACCAGCCAGGGCCGTGTGTTGCTTTTAAACATAGTTGGGCCCTGGCTGGTGTAGCTCAGTGGATTGAGCGCAGGCCTGGGAACCAAAGGGTCACTGGTTCGATTCCCAGTGAGGGCACATGCCTGCAGGCCAGCTCCTTAGTTGGGGACGTGTGAGAGGCAAGCACACATTGATGTTTCTCTCCTCTCTTTCTCCTTCCCTTCTCCTCTGTCTAAAAATAAATAAATAAAGTATTTAAAAAAATAGGATTACACCATTTGTATATTGCTGAATCTCGTTTTACCTAACATTAAAACGTACAAATGTTCCTATTTAAATTAGCTGTTACTTGAAAGCCTTTTAAAATGTTGAATGATATTCCATCACTTTAACTGTTCTCCGGTCGCTCAACTTTTAGGTTGTTTTCTTTTCTTCTATGAGGGGAGCAATAAGTTGCATTTCGCAGGTCTCCCAGGGCAGCTAGGAGGTTTTTTAAAATTGATTATGTTATTACAGTTGTCCCAAATTTTCTCCCTTTGCCCCTCTCCACCCAGCACCGCCCCACTCGCTCTGACATTCCCCCTCCTTTGTTCATGTCCACGGGTCATGCATATGAGTTCTATTTCCTATACTTGCTCTTAACACCCCCGACCTATTCTGTAACTACCAATTTGTACTTCTTAATCCCTTCACTTTTTTCACCCATTAACCCAGCTCCCCCTTCTCACTGGCCACCATCCCAATGTTCTCCATATCTAGGATTCTGCTTCTTTTTTTTTTTAAACAATTTATTTATTTTAGAGAGAAAGGAAGGGAAGGAGAAGAGAGGGAGAGAAACACTGACCAGTTACTTCTCGCACACCCCCAACGAGAGACCTGGCCTCCAACCCAGGCATGTGCTCTGGCTGGGAATCGAATCGGCAACCTTTTGGTTCACAGATCAGCACTCAATCCACT
The DNA here is from genome assembly GCA_004026765.1 of Micronycteris hirsuta. Classification (NCBI taxonomy): domain Eukaryota; kingdom Metazoa; phylum Chordata; class Mammalia; order Chiroptera; family Phyllostomidae; genus Micronycteris; species Micronycteris hirsuta. The sequence goes on from PVJI01008539.1 coordinate 26,496, forward strand.
GAGCTACACCAGCCATGGCTGATTCTGTCTCTGTTCTGCTTTTTTGCATAGTTTGTTTTTCAGATTTAGTTGTTGATAGTTATATATTTATTACCATTTTAATATTCATAGTTTTGATCTTATTTTTCTTAAATAAGTCCCTTTAACATTTCATATAATAATAGTTTGATGATGATGAACTCCTTTAGCTTTACCTTGTCTGGGAAGCACTTTATCTGCCCTTCCATTCTAAACGATAGCTTTGCTAGACAGAATAATCTTGGATATAGGGCCTTCCTTGCTTTTCAGCCCTTTGACTACTTCTTGCCAATCCTTAATTGCCTGCACAGTTTCTTTTGAGAAATCAGCTGACAGTCTATGGGGACTCCTTTGTAGGTAACTCTCTGCTTTTCTTTTGCTGCTTTTAAGATTCTCTCTTCATCCTTAACCTTTGGCATTTTCATTATGATGTACTTTGTGTGGTCCTCTTTATATCAATCTTGTTTGGGACTGTCTGTGCTTTCTAGACTTGTATGTCTATTTCCTTTGCCAAATTAGGGATGTTTTCTTTCATTATTTTTTCAAATACGTTTCTAGTTTATTGATCTTTTTCTTCTCCTGCCACCCCATGCTGTGAATGTTGGAATGTTTCAATTTGTCCCAGAGGCTTCTTATACTATCCTCATTTTGGGGGGTTGTTTTTTCTTCTAGTTCTGATTGGTTGTGTTTTGCTTCCTTATGTTCCAAATTATTGAATTGATCCTTGGCTTCATCCACTCTGCTGCTGTTTCCCTGTAAATTGTTCTTTATTTCAATTAGCATATCCTTCATTTCTGACTGGATCTTTTTTATGCTGCTGAGGTCCTCACTAAGTTCCTCGAGCATCCTTACAACCAGTGTTTTGAACTGTGCATCTGATAGGTTGCTTATCTCCATTTCGTTCAGCTCTTTTTCTGGAGTTTTGATCTGTTCTTTCATTTGGGCCATGTTTCTTTGTCTCCTCGTTTTGGTAGCCACCCCCCCCCTTGTGTTTGTTTCTATGTATTAGGTGGAACTGCTTTGACTCTGTGTCTTGCTAGTGTGGCCTAACGTAGTAGGTGTCCTGTAGGGTCCAGTGGCACAGCCTCCCCTATCTCCAAAGCTGTGTACTGGAGGTGCGCCCTTTGCGTGAGCTGAGTACACCCTCCTCTTTTAGTTGAGCCTTGATTGCTGTCAGCAGGTCATTGGGAGGGATTTAACCAGTTCTGACAGCTGGGAGGACTGGCTATGACTCGTGACCAGCAACCACCTCCCTCTGTGGCTTGCAGAGGTGACTGGGTGCTGCACTGACATGGTCTGTAACTGTCTGCTGGGTGCACAGGCCCTGGGGTTTCCTGGGTGGTGCAGGCCAAGGTCAGCCTCCACCTGTGTTCTGTCTGGGACGCCCCCCACTTGGCGTTTGCTATAAAGTGGTTTGCAGATGGCTGCTGCTAGTGCTGGGCTTGGGGCAACTCGGCAAGAGGTGGGGGGGTGGGGCTGGGCTCAGCTGTTGCTTGTTTGAGAGGATTTGGGAAAGTCTGAAGCCTGTGCCTAGCCCAGCCCTTCCTATTAAAAAGCCTCTGTTACCGCTTGGGTGGGCCCCTACGTTGGATGGGGCAGAGCCTTAGGTAATCGTCAGGGCAAGGATTATCATGCGAGCCAGGTGGATGGAGACTCAGATATGGTGCCGCTGCACCGTCGGGGAGAAAAGGTACAATGGTTGCTGTCTGCAGGTCTGTTCTGGGAGGAAGCTGTCTCCCTGCTCTCGCCCTGATGCCAGATACTTCAGTTCCTCCCTGTGTGCCACTGGTGCCCTTCAAGGTGCTGTCCCGTTGCTGGAGCCCAGAGGGAGTGAGTCTGAGTAAGTTCATGTGTGGTGCGAGGCCCTTTTAGAGGCGAGGCCTGATAATCCCACAGTTTCTTCCACCGTCCCAACCCCTACTGGTTTTTGCAGCCAGAAGTTATGGGGGCTTGTCTTCCTGGCACTGGTACCCTGGGCTGGGTGATCTGGTGTGGGTCTGGGACCACTTGCTCCTGAGATATCCCTCAGTATTATATCCACCACACGTGGGTTTGGGACCAGCTGGGTCCTCGTCTGTGCATCTCTATGCTTCCATCCCTCCTACCTGTCTGGATGAATGTGGTTTCTTTAATTCCTTACAGGTCTGACTTCCATACAGCTCAATTTTCTAGTGGTTCTGAGTGTTGGTTGTTTTATATTTTACTTGTAATTTTGCTGTGGTTATGTGAGGAGGCGAGCCACATTTACCTATGCCTCCATCTTGACCAGAAATCTAGGTTGTTGATTGTTTCTTCAGATGCTGTTTTATCACTCAGTTCCTAGAACATTGTCAGTGCTAAACAAATGCTAGCTGTTATGTGTCCATGGTCTCTTATCACTTTTGAAGGGTGTCAGTGGTCTCTCAAGGATGGAATTCAATATGTTCCTCAGATTTCCTATGCTTTCTGACAAAATTCAGAAACTAGGCCACTGGGCTCCTAGGGCCAGGAGAGTGAGGGCTTTGTCCCATCAGCATGGGTCGTGATATGCTGCAGAAAGTTGGTGCCTGGGACTTTACACCTAAAAACCCAGACCTTGATTTTTAGTTGTCATTCCTGACCCCTCCGCTCAGCCTGCGACAAAACTTCAAGGACAATTCTTGTGGGACCTTTGGAATTCAAATATCATATTTTGCTGTGTATAATGCACACTTTTTTTTTGCCCACATTTTTCAGACAAAATAAGGATGTGCATTATACACGGGTATATGAGTACATACCGTGGGTACCATAATCCCGTGTATAATGCGCACAAAAACGTGGGTGCGTATTATGCACGGCAAAACAGAACTGGAGTTTTCCTTAGAAAGAATTTGGAAATCCCCCATGTTGCAAATGAAGAATCTGTAGCCCAGAAGACAAAGAAAGGTTCAAGGTTCTGTCTGTTAGTGTAGAGATGGAGGTGAGATTTAAGCCTGGTTCCACTGGTGTTTTTACTTCACAATATTCGACAGTGTTCCATTGTCACTACTGTTCTTGAATTAGTCTGTGAGCTTCTTGAAAGTGGAAGATCAGGAATCTCCCAGCCAATGGTGGTGTTTTGGAGCTGCACCTGTGCTCTCGTTCCTTGTCTCCGATGATGCGGAATCCAGGGGTGGGGTAGGGTGACGACAAGGATAGCAGCTAACTTCACTCCTCTTGACTCAGCTTGCTGCACCCCTTGGGAAAGACAGCGCTCCTACAATAGCTGACAAGGCAACGGAATCGGTTGTTCATTGGGCATTAAGATGCTCCAAATTCACTCGCTCTAAAACAGGTTGCAGCTGCTGAAGACAGCAAAAGGACAGAAAAAAGATTGTTCTCAGCTTTGGGTATTAGGCAATAGGTATTTTTTTCCTGCTTTTAGGAATTTTCTGGTGCTATAATGATCTTATTTTTATAGAGGAAAAGAAGTTTTAAGGGGGAAAAAGTCAAGCATGTTTAAGTGGCTTTGTTTTCTTTTCCCAGTGGAAATGGTAATGATGGCTGGGCAGGTTGTTTCCCGGCACTGTAGTCTTTGTCACCTTGTCTGGCCTCCAAAGTTCCTGAACACAGAGAGGAAGGACTGTGAAATTAAAGCCTTTGGGCCCTGGCTGGCATAGCTCAGTGGATTGAGCGCGGGCTGGGAACCGAAGGGTCACCGGTTCGATTCCCAGTCAGGGCACATGCCTGGGTTGCGGGCCAGGTCCCCATGAGGGCCATGTGAGAGGCAACCATACATTGCTGTTTCTCTCCTTCTCTGTCTCCCTCCCTTCTCCTCTCTCTAAAAATAAAAAAAAATCTGAAAAAAAAAATTAAAGCCTTTGGCCTGTGGAGTATTGTGCCCTTTCCAATGCATTCATTTTTTTTTTTTTCAGAGAGAGGAGAAGGGAGGGAGAAAGAGCAATGTATGGTTGCCTCTCACATGGCCCTCACTGGGCACCTGGCCTGCAACCCAGGCATGTGCCCCGACTGGGAATCGAACCAGGACCCTCTGGTTCCCAGCCCGCGCTCAATCCACTGAGCTACACCAGCTGGATCCAATGCATTCTTTTGTCCCCAGAAACCATCTTGTTGTGGCGATTCAGCCAGAGGCTGGAAAAAGTACAATTTATTCTCCCCTAAATTTTGAGTCCATGGGGCAGAAGCTTTTGCCTCTGTACCCATAGCCAGGTGACCGGGCAATCAGTGACATTGCTAAGCAGTTCTACTAGAAATTCCGATTCAGGAGAGGCAAGTGTCCAGTCCAGGCTCAGAGGAGTTGATGACTTTGAACCAAGCCTGCTTCCCTGGTGCAAATGAGGCAGTGCAGCGTGGGGAGGGGAGTGGCACGGGTTGGGCGGAGCGTGACATCAGAGAAGTGCTGTGAGAGCTTCTGGAAGACAGGCTGCCAACCTACAGAGAGGGCCCGGGCTCTGGTTTGGGCTTTGAGGGAAGGCGTCTCTCTCTGCAGGAGGAGACTATTAGGACTCTGCGTTGTTTTCCCAGGTTCTGGGCTAAAGTATCGAGCAGGTGAAGATATAGACTAAGGGCCAGAACCGCAGAATAGAGATCCAGGGACAGATGGCTGGCAGAGACTTAGCCTCTAGTGTTGACAGTAAGAAGGCGCCCCAGTTCCTAGCATAGGGGCACAAGGTGAGCAAAAGCTGACCTGATGCCTGGTCCCCCAAATATCAAATGGAGTACCTTAAGGCCACTATGACAGGGGGCTCTGGCACTGGTCCTGAGCTTCAAGCAGGGGTGAGCCTGCATGTGGGGACAGTGGCTTGGACAGGGGGCTGCTCGGGCAGAAAGCTAGGCAAGTTGTTACATGCTTGTTGGAGGCACAAGGGGGATGTGAATGAACTGCTTTGATGATCAGAATTCACACAGGTTTTGAGAAGAGTCATTTGTTCTTGTTTTAGAAAATAATTCAACTTCCTATTAATCATTTTACATATTTACGTACAAATACACAATTCTGTCATTTATTGGTGTTTATACCCAGTAATTACGTTCTCTAATTAGAACCTAAGCTCTTTTCTTTGCATAGTGCACATTCTTCTCAGGGTTAGTACGCTAGGCCACGTGGCCACCTAGAATTAAATACTGTTTTATTGCAGTCTATGGAAAAATAGGTTTGCCTAATATTAAAGGTTTTTTCTGGCTCCTTCAAAAGCCTCTCAATTCACAAATTCAAGGTAAACTTGTTTTCTTCTGCATAAAGCCTTACTCTTTGTTAGGCTTTAATAGACCAATGTGACCCTGAACTGCGGACTCTAAGTTTCCTTTATCCTATTGGCTGGGGTTAGCCATGGTGGGGAGAGATGTGGGGAGAGCAGGGCAAAGAGGAAGGGGGAGGGAAGAGGTACTGTGGTTCCAGTAAAAACATTATCATGTACAATGAAAGAGATTTTCCTACCTCAGTTTATCCAGCCTGTATCAGGGCAGTAGTCCTAGTGAGCCGTATGAGACTCAGAATAATATGGCCCTGGCCAGGGTGGCTCATTTGGTTGGAGTGTCATTCTGTAAACCAAAAGGTGGTGGGTTCAGTTCCCAGTCAGGGCACGTGCCTGGGCTGTGGGATCGGTTCCAGCTGGGGCACATGCAAGAGGCAGCCGATGGATGTTTCTCACATCGATGTGTCTCTCCCTCTTTCCCTCCCTCCCTGCCCCTCTCTCTAAAATCAATAAGCATGTCCTCGGGTGAGGAAAAAAAAAGGAAGACTCACAATGATATCTGTGATTCTAGGGTCTGATTTCCAACCTATTGTTGTGTCCCCTCTCCACCCCTCCCCCACGTATCTGAATGGAGATGCCACGGACAGGTGGGCTGCAGTGGCTTCCATCTAGCCAGCGGCTTCCCTCAGTCCGTTACCACATAATACGGTGCAAAAAGAGCTTAGGGACCCCCTGGAAAAGGGATTTTTATGAAAATCTGTGTATTCAAGTCAAATGATAAAAACAACAAAACAAAACCCAGAAAGGTTAAGATTTCAGTGACCACTTCCCCTTGGAATGGAAAACATTTAAGCAATAGAGTGAGGAGGTTTGGTGCTGTAATGGTTATCCCAGAGTGGCCCTGTTCAACTGTGCAACTTAGGGCAAGCCTGAGGACCTCTCTGGGCTTTACTTTCAGGAGAATGTTGGTTATGATAGCTGGCTCGCTGAGAGGTTAATAAGATGACATGAGCCCTGCCCGGCTGGTGTGGCTCAGTGGATTGAGTGCGGGCTGGGAACCAGAGGGTCCCGGTTCGATTCCCAGTCGGGGCACATGCCTGGGTTGCGGGCCAGGTCCCCATGAGGGCCATGTGAGAGGCAACCATACATTGCTGTTTCTCTCCCTCTCTTTCTCCCTCCCTTCTCCTCTATCTGAAAATAAATAAAATCTTTAATAAAAAAAAAAAAAGATGACATGAGCGCTCGCTGGTGTAGCTCAGTGGATTGAGCATGGGCCTGCGAATCAAAGGGCCGCCAGTTTGATTCCCAGTCAGGGAACATGCCTGGGTGGTGGACCAGGTCCCCAGTGACGGGTGTGCAAGAGGCAGCCACACATTGATGTTTCTCTCCCTCTCTTTCTCCTTCCTTTCCATCTCTCTAAAAATAAATAAATAAATAAAACAAACCTTAAAAAAAAAAAGATAACATGAGAAAAAGCCTACCACAGCACCTGGCATACAGTAGGTACTCAGCAATTATTTTTCCTATTTGTAAATGCAGCCATGGATTGAAGCTTTAGCCGTCAGACAATTCCCGTTTCTTACAGGGCTGTGGCAGGACCAGGTGGGTCTTGATTTTAGAAAATACAAGTGCGGGGCTGGATAGACAAAAGGCCCTTTTCAGCTCCTGGTTCAAGATGACCACGCTCCATATGGCTTCACCTGCTGTGTAGTGTTCTAATTGCAATCAGAATGGATCTCATTAAGGTCACAATGGCCCAGGAAAATGAAGAGTGGTTACCATGGCCCACTCCCTGGGCTTCCCAGCCGGCGGTCAGAAAAGAAGCAGAGGCGAAAATGTTTCCTGTAATTATAGTGCCCAACACAGCACCCCAAGGATGTTAGGAGCTTAATAAATAGCCTTTGAAAAGGCTTCTTTCTATCTGCCAAGTGTTTATTACAAATATGTGGGGGTCTGATTCAATGGCAATGCGCGTACCCCCCACAGCCTCCCTGGAACGCACACATGCATGCTGAGAGTAAGGAGGCCAGGGTGGAAGTTTGTAAAGAGCAGTGGCTGCCTGCTTCCTCCATGGACATACAGAATGTTCCTAGTTAAATCCCATGAATTAATATCTATTTATAATGTGTTCATTGTAGAGGTCGGAACACAGTAAGTGCTATCAGGTGCTTGCTCAGTGCTGAAAAAAAGAAATCAAACTATACTCGTCATGTGAATAGATTCCAAATGGACATACTTTCTCAGTTTTGGGCTGTGTGGGATGGGAACAGGCATAATAACTTACCTTGGGGAGGTCATCTGGTTTTGTCAAATCATTTGGAGGGGGCAAAACGGATGTGGATCACTTTGCTCTTCATTGATCATCAGTTCTGGTGCCGTTTGCCTTTACATCATTTTGGTTTGTTTTCTGGGCAACATAGCTACCGTCTTGGTATCTACAGCCAAGTGCAAGTGATGCCTTTTGTGTAGGGACTGTGGATTTCTCCTAAGTAATAACTAAGGAGAAGAACCCAAGCACATGATTTAGTCCGAGCCTTTTCTGGAAAATCAACAATGAACTCTCGAAAGCAATAACACAAATATGATTTCAAGAAGATTTAATATTATGCACACATATTTCATGGACAGATAGACAACAGACATGTACATATGTGTATTTCTATTATATATCTATTTAGCTATCATTCATGTACCGAAATAAATGAATTAGATGACTGAACTAGGACTGTTTACAATGCTCGCCTTATCTAACTGATATTCCTTACCGTGATTAAATAAAATATGTCCTTCACTCACCCTCAACTTCGTATCAGTGGCTGAGAGCTTGTGCCGCTGTGCCCAGCTCTCGTTCGGGCTCCATTTTGGTTGTTAATCGCTACTTTAGCATTAGAAGCTCTTACGGTACTTCTGCCTGGCTTTCCTTTTCAGAGAAAAGGCCTTAATTTGCTTGCTCAGCTATTTCCTTTTATTCTTAACGCTGCTTGTGCTTGCTGCCTCCTCCTGTTGTGTTTCATTTTTGTTCCAGCAAAAGATGGCTTTTCATTTAGTGAGTAGTGAGTGTCCTGGATGGGCCTATCTGCATGCAGAGCTCTGGAATTCTGTGAAATGGAGGCAGATCCCTAGGGTACTTTTTACAAAAATATTTTATTTCTTTGCTTTTTTAGAGAGAGGGGAAGGGAGGGAGAAAGAGACAGAGGGAAACATTGTTGTGTGAGAGGTACTGGGTTGCCTCTCACACGCCTCCAACTGGGGAACCTGGCCCGCAACACAGGCATGTGCCCTGACTGGGAATCGAACTGGTGACCTTTTGGTTTGCAGGCCAGTACTCAATCCACTGAGCCACACCAGCCAGGGCCCAAGTGTTCTTTTTTAATGAAGCTTCCTAAAGCCCCCAGGGGAAGCAGTAAACTGGTTTTTGGCATTAATATTTAGGCTTCAATGACACTAAAATTAACAATGTCCCACTCCTCTTCCCATGCACAAAGAAAGGGCCGGGGGTGAAGGGGGTTCCTCAGGAAGTCAGATTGAGATGAGACACAATTGATGGGGCCCAAGAGCCATTGGGTACCCTAGTATAGAGTTAACCTAAAGAAATGGCATAGTCCATAGGGAAACACAAGGAGGGAGACACTCCTAGCTTGACGAGGTGGCATCGGTTCTTCCTTGATCTATAGAGGAATTTAGTATATGTCCGCCTGAAGAGGTAGCAGAGGGGCTACGACCAGTTCTACGCCAAACCTCCAAAGTCAAGTGAGGGAGCTGCCAAGCTGTGAAGGAAAAATTCTGCTTCTACTTAGAGCAAGGAAAGAGGTAACTGTGGATCATAGGAGCAGAATCAGACTCTGTAATAGTTTTAGCAATGGAATGGTGGGGATGACAGCAGAAATAACAACAGTGCCATAAAGTAGAGCAAACACGGTTCTAAGCCTGAGCTAGGACAGCTGCAGTCAGACAGAGCTATAGTTCCGAGGGAAGCATTGTAGCCGCAGAGAGCTGGTGGAGTACAAGAGTGAGGCCAGGGCCATGACGGCAGGCCGCTTTTCACAAATTTTATTGAGCACCTATTCTGTGCCAAATACTCTGTGAGGTCCTGTTCCATCAAATCTGGAGGCACATTATGTTTAGTTGTCCCGTTTTGGAGATGCTAAGATTAATCAGTCGGTAACAGTGACAGCCTGATACGTCCAGTAAAAGGTTGGCCAACACACTATTACCTACTGAGTTAAGCAGCCAAAGAAAATGTTTGCCTAGGAGTGGGCCCCCTCGTTCTTTAACAGGTCAGCCCTGCCAGGGCAAGATGGCGACCTGCCCTGAGTGACCACTGGGGTCAGAGTAGGGACACTTAAAAAAAACAGAGCCACAATATCATTTCACATTCAATAGAGAAAAGAATATTTCTTCCACAACATCTTCTGCTGCATGTTGAAATTTGCCTGCCTGTATAAGTATGTTTCAGTTTGCTTTTAGGTTTGCTTTGTTAGAGTTAGGTCCTAATCAAGCTTGATCTACACACTGCGTCCGGTCGGCTTGTCTCTAAAGTTTCTCTCCCTCACCCCCCAGAACAGCGCCCGTCACACACCATTTTTGTAGCATTTATCTGCTGAATAAATCATTTTATTCTTTAGAATTTCTGACACCCTAGGTTTGGCTGATTACATCTATTGGTGTTGTGTCTCTATATTCCCTATTTCCTGTAATTAGGTAGTTAGAGACAGAGGCTTGATTAGATTAAATTGACTTGGATGTTGTTAACATTTCATGTTGTTTTAAAGGTGTCCTAAACTAGCTTCATTTTTGAAAATTAATCTTTATTATTGCAGCTTTGATTGGGTATTTTCTGCCACCTTGTCTTCCAAATGACTTGCTTGGTCCTCTGCTTCACAGAACCTCATGTACTATTCCTTCAAGTGTATTCTTCATTTCAGATATTGTCTTCTTTATTTCTGACTGGTTTTTGTATAGTTTCCATGTCTCCTTTTATGCATAGTATCCCTCTGTTTGCGTTCTCACCAGGTCCGTTGTTTCCCTAAGTGCTCTGAGCATCCTTGTCACCATTGCTTTAACCTCCAGCTCTGGGAGATTGCTTGGCTCCATTTCATTGCCTTCTTTTTCTGAAGATTTCTGCTGGTTTTTTTTTTTTTTTTAATTTGGGGCCTGTTCCTTTGTCTCCCCATTTTGGCTGCCTCTTTGCATTTGTTTCTATGTATGAGTCAGACCTGCTTGTATTTCCCAGTCTCGGCGGGGTGGTCTTATGTGGCGATGTCCTGGGGGGAGACCCAGGGGAACAGTCTTGTTGGCCACCAAAGCCGGGTGCTCCAGGAATGTCCCTTGTGTGAATTACGTGACCACTCTTTCTGTATTTAATTCGTGATTGCCATTGACCCATCTGTGATTGAGACTGACCCTCGGGCTGGATGACTGTGAGGATCGACCCCAGCCACGGTGTACAAGGCGCTATGCGTGGGCTGACCGTGCAAAGTGGAATTCCACTCAGCAGTGTCTAGTAGCTTCCCTGAGATCTCCCTTCAGATGTGCCACCTGTGGAGTCGATGACATCCTCCTCTGATATTAATGACACATGCCCTTGAGTCTGTTGGTTCGGGGCCTCCAGTGAGGGACTCTAGCACAGGTCAATGTCAGATGCTGCCTTTGACTGGCTCTGGGAAACCTGCTTTGAGCTACAAAGTGATCCACAGTTTGTGGCTGCCTCTGCTGGGCCTGGATGTACGTGACAAGGACCAAGCTGCTCACCAAGTTTGGCTTCCATCACTGCTGAGCCCAGGGGCCTTATCAGCAAAAGGCTCGAGGCACCCCCAAATTTGCCTCTGCCTGCCTCATCCTGCTGACTGCCTATTAAGTTCAGTTACTGGAAAAAGCCTCTGGAAATATTCAAGTTGCATGAGGTAGGTTCTCAGTGAGTCACTGGATTGATACAAGTTCAAATTGGGTGCCAGTGCTGAGTCTGAAGCCACTCAACAAAAGTCCCATGGTACACCAAATATAGCTGCCACCCTCTGGGTGCCTATAGACATTGATTGTGTGCAGGATCTCACGGAGTCATCAAAGTGAGGCCAGCAGAGTTTATCAGGCCCAAACAGGCTAATATTTTGCCATGTGAAGGGAGGGCTCTTCACAAGTCTGGCGTGCGAGAGAAAAATGGCCCCCAACTTAGAAACACACAACGCAGTCTGTTAACAGTCCTGGCAGATCTCCTGCTCAGGAGTCCAGAGTGTGGGGCTGGTGAATTGCTCATGGGGTTGCACCAGTCAGGCTTGTGGGAAGGGGGGTGCAAATTGTCCCAGCCCTAGAGCCACACAACTCAGTCACTGAAACACTCTGAGTCTTCCCAGATCACTCCACCCCAAGCCCAGGCAGCTGACTCCGAGGCAGGGCGTGAGCTCGGCAGTGTGGTGTGACGGGGAATCTGGAGGTTGCGGCTGTTGCGTTCTCCCAGGCAGATGCCATAGGGAGGGGAATGGTCCACCCAGGAAAGATGGCATCTGCAGTGTGGGAGAGGGACTCAGCACAGGGACGCTGGTGGCTATCCTTTCTGTTCTCTCCCCAGACCCACAAACCCCGGTCTGTCCTCACAGGACTCTTGTTCACTCCACCCTCCCTTTTCAGGAGTCCAGGATGAGTGAGTGTGAAGGAGATTTTGTGCAATGGCCTTTTAAGAGGGTGCCTGTGTCTCTAGCAGACTCCTGCCTGTCCCTGGTGGACAGAATCCCCATGGATTTTCACAGCCAGATGTTATGTGAGTGCCTTTTTCTGGCTCTGGTGCCCTGGGCTGCAGAGCCTGGCTTGTGACTGACACCCCTCACTCCTCAGGGGGAATCTCTGCAGGTGAGATTTCCCTCCAGATTCTCAGCTGCCACCCCTTTTCCCATGTCCCCTTTTTCTACCGGTCTCAGCATGGCTTCTTCTGTAAGTCCTTATAAGACTTGTGTTCAGCTAGTCTTCAGTTGGTTATTCAGGTTGATTTTTCTGTAATTTAGTTATAATTCCAGTTCAGCCCCAGGGGAAGAGGAGTGTAACTTCCACCTACTGTGCCACCATCCTGGATCTCCCTTCATTATTCCATATACATTTTAGAGTGACTTTTTCAAGTTCCTCAAATAATGCTACTAGAATTTTGATTGGAATTTCATTGAGATTATATGTCATTTTGGAGTGAATTGATCTTTTATAATATAGGTTTTCCTGTTCAAGATCTTAGAATGGTTTTGCATTTATTCAGATAATTTTCTAAGTCTTTTTTTAAGTATGTAAGTCTTTCATTAGAGGTTTCTTTGTGTGTGATTTTTTTTTTTTTGGTCATTGTTATTGTGTGTGCATGCGCATATGCACATAGCTATGTCTCTCTCTCTCCCTTAAAAAACCTTCTTGCCTGAGGCCTATCTTACCATTTCTTCAAAGAACCAGCTTTCTGATCTTTAATCTTCAATTTTCTATTTTCTTTATTTCATTGATTTTTTCCCCTTTACCTGTATTATCTACTTCCTCCTGTTTGTCTTTAGATTTGCTCGATATAAATGCTTAACTCATTTAAAAATGTTGTTTCCTGCTAAATGTATTTAAAGCCTTAAATTTCACTCTGTACCCCACACATTTTTGATGTGATGTTTTAATTGCCCTTGAGCTCTACGAAGTTGATCATTTCCATTGTGATTTACCTTTTAACCTAATTTTGTAGTAATGTTATTTCATTGGCAAACATGAGCGTATTTTTTCTTTCCTTTCTCTCTGAGTCATTTTCTAATTTACTTGAAATTTTTCTTAGCTGGTTGCATAATTCTATTTTTCCAGAACTAGCAAATGGCACTTACTGAATGGACTCAGACCATGGAAACAAGGTTGGATTAAGGTATAGTGATGCTATGTTACTTGGCCAGGTAACCTGAGCTGAAAAGATTTAGCATTTCAAAGGTGAGATCTTGATTAGTTAGAAGAAAACTTGAATTGAATTCCCCTGTTCTTACCATGCAACGTTCCCAAGAAAGGATAATGCTAATTCCATGCTTTTACTTCACCGTGGACCAAGTCCTTTCCATAATCACTTTTTACTTGTCTTTCCAACAGCCTGGTGAAGTAGTTAGAAAAGTCATGTAACCTCTGATGTTACATGTCAGACAGTGTTAAAAATACTTGCAGACCACTGTGGGTTGCTGTGAGGATTAATTAATTAGAGCCAATAATCCTTTCCCTCAACTCAGTGGGTTGTGGGGCACTTGTGAGATAATGGATATGAAAATATGAAGGCAGACAGCAATCTTAGTGATTATTCAGTTTGTAGAAACAGTCACTCGTTTCTACTCCCAAGTCTTTCCTTGTGTTGAGCCCATTTGGGAGAGGCCGGGAATAATACTATGAGTGAGCACCAGATGTATGGCATATACCTCATATACAGGGTCCGAGACAAGTAATGCCCCTTTTTTTTATTATAAAATCTTTTTTTTAAGATTTTATTTATTTATTTTTAGACAGAAGGGAAGGGAGGGAGAAAGAGAGGGAGAGAAACATCAATGTGTGCTTGCCTCTCATGTGGCCCTCACCGGTGACCTGGCCTGCAACCCAGGCATGTGCCCTGACTGGGAATTGAACCGGTGACCCTTTGGTTCACAGCCTGTGCTCAATCTACTGAGCTACACAACCAGGGCTACAAAATCTTTTATTACAAAATCATAAGCATGTCATTTTGTAACATAACATTATCACACTCAAGTGTACCACATGGCATTTTTGGTGACGTGCTCAAATTACAACTATAAATTATTACACCCATATTATTACCCTACCAACCACACTCAAGCAGGCCTTACTTCTGCCGGACCCTGTGTGTACATGGATTGGTTAGATACAAATAAGCTTAACTGGCACCAAGGCCATCTTCTTCGGTGTGCAACTTGTGCAGTCACATAGGATCCCCACTCCCAGAAGGGTTCCATACTTGTCTTAATGCTTTGCGGTTGTCTTCTTAAATAATTATATCTTGGATTGGTGTCTTGTAAATAAAGACTGATAAAACAGTGAAGCAGCCCTGGCTGGTGTAGCTGAGTGGATTGAGCACGGGCTGGGAACCAGACGGTCTCGGTTTGATTCCCGGTCAGGGCACATGCCTGGGTTGCGGGCCAGGTCCCCGGTGAGGGCCATGTGAGAGGCAACCATACATTGCTGTTTCTCCCTCTCTTTCTCCCTCCCTTCTCCTCTCTCTAAAAATAAATAAATAAAATAAGACAGTGAAGCACGTACAGGTAGCGTATGCATTCATAGGCTCAGATTCATAAGCACGGAGGGCGATGTAAGCACAAATAGGTTTTTCTGGGCAGTGTTGGGGCCCCGAGGTAGTCAGGCTATAAACTGAGTCCAAATGGGGGCCTTCATGGTGGGTGGTAGTGTCAACAGAAGCCACAGCACTGGTAGCAGGATTTGTAGCTGCAGGGAAGAACGGAGACTCCACAATAAGGAAACAGTGGGGCTCACACTGTGAGGCGGCCTTGACTCTTTGTCCCTGGAGCCTGTCCCTATGGAATGTATACAAATATGAACTCTCCTGCCCGGGATCGGGGACAAGAACTACTCAAATTCAGGCATTAAACTTAGTAAGGTATTACAAAATAAAAGTGTATGTATGGAGATTGCAGTAATGCATAGATAAAGGAGTTATTAGAATGCTTTCAAGAGGTTATAATCTCTTGTTTTGCAAGCTGCTGCAACATTGCAAAATAAGTAGCCACAGGGTTAGAAATAGAAATTAGTTTTAAAGATCATTATATTCAACAGAAAACAACCCTATTTTATATTGAGGTTTTGGATGAAGCAATTATTAATGAGGAATAATTTTTTTATTTCTACATTTATTTTTATGTTTTATTATTTTAATTTTTTCTATTTTATTTTTTAAATTAAATTTATTGGGGTGACCTTGGTTAATAAGATTACATAGGTTTCAAGTGTACAGTTTTATTATAAGTGGTCTGTATATTGCATTGTATGTCCACATGAAAAGTCAGATCATCTTCTGTCACCACATACTTGTCCCCCTTTACCCTTTACTGCCCGCCCCACCCCCCTCCCCTCTGGTACCTGCTATACTCTTATCTGTGTCTGTGAGTTTCAGCTCAGTTTCATTTTTAAATTACAATTTATATTCAGTATTATTTTGTATTTGTTTCAGGTGCACAGCATAGTGGTTAGACAATCATATACTTTATAAGTGTTCCCCCTGATATTTCAGTACCCACCTCGTACCATACCTAGTTATTACAATATTAATGATTATATTCCCTATATCCCCATGACTTTATATCCCCATGACTACTCTGTAACTACCAATGTGTATTTCTTAATCCCTTCACCTTTTCACCCAGTTCCCCAACCCCCCTCCCACATGGCAACCATCAGTCTGTTTTCTGTGTCTATGAGTCTGTTTGTATTTTGTTCGTTTGTTTTGTTCTTTAGATTCCACATATAAGTGAAATCAAATGGTATTTGTCCTTCTCTGATTGACTTATTTCATTTAGTATAATACCCGCTAAGTTTATCCATACTGCCACAAATGGTAAGATTTCCTTCTCTTTTATGGTCCAGTAGTAGTCCATTCTGTAAATATACCACAGCTTTTTAATCCACTTGTGTATTGATGGACACTTGGGTTGCTTCCATATCTTGGCTATTATAAATAACACTGCAATAAACATAGAGGTGCATATATTCTTTAGAATTACTGTTTTGGGTTTCTTCAGATATATACCCAGAATTGGAATCACCGGGTCATAAGGCAGTTCCATTTTTAATTTTTTTTTAAAGATTTTATTTTTATTTATTATTAGAGAGAGGGGAAGGAAGGAGACAGAGAAGGAGAGAAACAGCAATGTGTGGTTGCTTCTCACATGGCCCTCACGGGGACCTGGCCTGCATCCTAGGCATGTGCCCCAACTGGGAATCGAACTGGGGCCACTTGGTTCCCAGCCCGCGCTCAATCCACTGAGCTACACCAGCCAGGGCCCATTTTTAATTTTTTGAGGAAACTTTATGCTGCTTTCCACAGTGGCTGCACCAGTCTGTATTCCCACCAAGAGTGCATGAAGGTTCTCTTTTCCCACATCCTCACCATTTATTGTTTGTTGATTTATTGATGATAGCCATTCTGACTATTAGAATGTTTAGCAGTACAGCATAATGAGAAAATCATATACTTTATGATTTCTAGTACCCGCCTATCACCATACATTGTTATTACAATATTACTGATTATATTTATTATACTGTATTTTACTAACTGACCATATAGGTGTGAGTTTATTTCTGGGCTCTCTATTCTGTTCCATTGATCTGTGTGACTTTTTTTATGCCAGTACTATGCTGTTTTGATTATGATAGCCTTAATAGCAGGGAGTGTGAAACCGCTGACTTTGTTTTTTTTTTTTTTTTTCAAGATTGCTGTGGCTACTTGGGTCTTTTGTGGTTTCATATAAATTTTTGGATGATTTTTTTTAGTTCTGTGAAATGTGTCATTGATATGTTGATAGAAATTGTGTTGAACCTACAGATTGCTTTGGGTTGTATGGCCATTTTGATGATGTTAATTCTTCCAATCCATGAACATGCTATATGCTTCCATTTATTTGCATCTTCTTCGATTTCTTTCTTCAGTATCTTGTAATTTTCTGAGTACAGGTCTTTCATGTACTTGGTTAAATTTACTCCTAGGTATGTTATTGTTTTTGATGTCATTGTAAGTGGAATTGTATTCTTAGTTTCCCTTTCTGATAGTTCTTTATTGGCACATAAAAATGCAGTTGATTTCTAGCTCTTTATTTTGGATCCTGCTATTTTACTGAATTCATTTTTCAGTTCTAGTAGTTTCATTGGTGAAATCTTTAGGATTCTCTTTATTATGTGATCTGGAAATAATGACAGTTTTACCTCTGAGAAAGCCAGTTTTTATATTAGTTTTCCTTTTAATTGAATATACTGTGATAGAATACATAAACAAGTATTTCGAATAACAGAAATAATGAAGCTACTTTTGGTTTGTTGTATTACCTCAGAAGTTACAGGAAGTGTCACAGGAAAAATTACAATACAATTGTATAAATATACATTTAAAATGAAAGTCAAACTTGCCCTGGCTGGTGTAGCTCAGTGGATTGAGTGCTGGCCTGCTAACCAAAGGGTCACCAGTTCGATTCCCAGTCAGGGCACATGCCTGGGTTGCCGGCCAGGTCCCCAGTGGGGGGCATGTGAGAGGCAACCATACATTGCTGTTTCTCTCCCTCTCTTTCTCCCTCCCTTCCCGTCTCTCTAAAAATAAATAAATAATCTTTGAAAAAACACACAAACCTATTGGGGTACTAATAGGTAGTACATTATATTTATGTATTATTTTTTAGGGAATTTACATGTTTATAATATCTACCCATGCAAGAAAATACTAAGTCTTTCCATATTTTCAGATTGAATTTTATGCCATTTAATGAAATGTTTATCGTTTTCTTCATCTAGTTTCTGTACTTCTCATATTGAGGTTATTTCCAATATCTATATGCATGCTCTTGCCAGTGAAATATTTTCTCCCATTACCACTTGATTTCTTTTGCTCAATGTCTTAACGTCTGTGAGATTCCTCCATGTTGTTTTATGTATAAGTAGCTTGTTCATTTTGATTTCTGAGTAGCATTCCTACACATTTAATATATTACAAGTTACTTATTCATTTATCTGTTGATGAACATTTGACTAATATGAATAAAGTTGCTATGAACAACTTTTTACAAGCTTTTAAAAAATGAATGTACATTTACATTTCTTTTGGGCAACTATCTAGCTGTAGAAGTTTCTCAAGAAGTATGTTTAAGGTTATAAGAAATCACCAAACTTTTAAAAAGTGGTTTATATCATTTTATGCTCCCACCAGCAATGTAGGATAATTTTATTTGCTCCACATCCAGGTCAACATTTCACACTGTCAGTCTTTTTAATTTTAGCCGTCCTAGTGGCTGTGAAGTGCTATCTCTTTGTGACTTTGCCTTGCATTTCCCTGATGACTAACGCTGTTTAACACTTTTTCATGCACTTATTGGCTATTTATTTGTACGTCTTCCTTGGGAAGTGTCTGTTCAAAATCATTTGCCATTTTAAAAAAAATTGAGTTGTTTGCCTTTATATTGATTGGTTGGAGTTCTCTTGTTAGTTGTATGTATTGAGAATATTTTTACCCACCCTGGAAGAGTTTATTTTCTTAACCCTGTACTTTATTTTATTTTTTTAAAGATTTTATTTATTTTATTTTTAGACAGAAGGGAAGGGAGGGAGAAAGAGAGGGAGAGAAACATCAATGTGTGGTTGCCTCTCACGTGGCCCCCACTGGGGACCTGGCCTGCAACCCAGGCATGTGCCCTGACTGGGAATCGAACCGGCGACCCTTTGGTTCGCAGCCCACACTCAATCCACTGAGCTATGTCAGCCAGGGCTTAACCCTGTAGTTTAAAGAATAAATGTCTATAATTTTCAGTGGCTTTCAATTTACCTTTTTTTTTCTTTCATGCTTTACTGCCTTTTGTATCCTTGTTAAGAAATCTCTTTCAAAGTTGTGAAGATATATACTCATTTTTTATAGAAGCATTATAGATTTAGCTTTTGTATCTAGGTCTATGCTGCAACTCAAACTAATTTTTTAAATTGAAATATAATTTGCACACCATAAATTCATCATTTTAAAGTGTACAATTCAGTGGATTTTAGTATATTCATGATGTTGTGCAACCATCACCGCTATCTGCTTCCAGAACATTTTTATCACTCCCCAGTGAAACCTTGTACTTCTTAGTAGTAACTTCCTATTCCTCCCTCCCCTCATTCTGGAAACTGTTGGTCTCCTTTTTTCTTTATGAATTTGCCTATTCTGGGCATTTCATATAAATGGAAGAATCCTACAATATCTTACCTCTTGGGTCTCTCTTTTTTTTATTTAGAATAATGTTTCCAAAGTTCAACCACACTGTAGCATCTGTCAGTACTTGATCCCTTTTTATGGCAGAATAATACTGCACTGTATGGCCATACCACACGTATTGATCCATCAGTTCGTGATCATTCAGGCTGTTTCCACTTTTTAGCTAGTATGAATAGTACTGCTATGAACATTTTTGTACAAATTTCTGTGGATACATGTTTTACATTCTCTTGGCTGTATACTTAGTTTTGGAATGGCTGGGTCATATTGTAATTATATTTAATTTCTCTTGTTTGCATTGCCATGGTACCTTTATTAAGTTTCAAAAAATTGTGTACGTGTGGGTTTATTTCTGGGGTCTGTATTCTGTTCTATTTTTTTTAAGTTTGTAGATCCTATGCCAGTAGCACCCTGTCTAGATGATTGTAATTTTAAAATAGATATTGAAAACAGATAGTGTGCATTCTCCCATTTTGTTCT
The DNA here is from genome assembly GCA_004026765.1 of Micronycteris hirsuta. NCBI lineage: Eukaryota > Metazoa > Chordata > Mammalia > Chiroptera > Phyllostomidae > Micronycteris > Micronycteris hirsuta. The sequence continues at coordinate 46,104 of PVJI01008539.1, forward strand.
GCTATTTTAAGACTGTTTGGGCTATTCAATATCCTTTGCAATTCCAAGTATAAATTTACAATGAGCTCGTCAGTTTCTTCCGAAAGATCTAGGATTTTGATTGTGATCACATAAACTACACTGAAGGAAAATAGACATCTTAATGGTATTGCATCATCCTATTTTTGAATTTGGGATCTCTCACCATTTATTCTTGTGTATTTAACATAGTTTATCTTAGCAATATTTTATTTCTCTTAACAATATTATTTCTTCCTTAAATACTTGACAGACTTGACCAGTAAAACCATGAAACTCACTGGTCCTAACCTTGGCGTTTTCTCTGTGAGGAGTTTTTTAGAATCAGGTTTGTTAAAGTGTAATTTATATAAAACTCATCTATTTTAACTGTATCATTCATTGAGTTTGACAAATAACATTCTTCTCAAATAGAGAGAGTTTTATTTTTTCATTTGCCGTTTCTGTACCTTTTATTTCATTTTCTTACCTAATACCCTGGCTAAAACCTCTAGTACAATATTGAATGGAAGCGATGAGAACAGACAACCTTGCCATTTCCTTGATTAGAGGGGAAAAGCGCTCAGTGTTTCATTGTTAGGTATGATGTTGACTGTAGAATTTCTGTAGAAATATTTTATCAGTTTAGAAAAGTTTTCTTCTAATCCTAGTTTTAAGAGTTGTTTTTCTTTTGTCATGAATGAGGTTTGAATTTTATCAAAAGCCTTTTTGATATCCATTGGGTTGAACATACTTCTTTGTTATTCTCTCTTTTTTTAAAGCTATATTTATTGAATTTTATTTAAAATGTTTTATTTATTTGTTTTTAGAGAGAGGGGAAGGGAGGGAGAAAGAAAGGGAGAGAAACATCAATTGTGTGGTTGCCTCTTGTGCGCCCCCTATTGGGGACTGGGCCTGCAACCCAGGCATGTGGCCTGACTGGGAATTGAACTAGCGACCCTTTGCTTAGCAGTCTGGTGCTCAGTCCACTGAGCCACAGCAGCCAGGACTTCTTTGTTATTCTCTTAATGTAGTGTGTTACACTGAATGAGTTTCAAATGTTAATCTACCTTACATTCCTGGGACATAATATATTGATATTTTTATATATTGCTAGATTTGATTTGCTAAAATTTTATATGGCCATGAAGATTACTGCTAAGTTGTTTTATTTTAATGTCTTTGGTTTGGGTATCAGAACAATGATGGCCTCACAAAATGAGGTGGGAATGTTTCCATCTCTTCTATTTTTCTGCCTGAAATTATAAAAAACTGAAAATCGAAATTGGGGCCAAGGATGTGGAGCCCCTGGAACTCTCATATATTACTGGTAGGAGTTACATTTTTTCTATAATTCTGGCAAACTGTTTGCCAATATCTACCAGACCTTAACATATATCTACACCCTAGCCCAGAACTTTAACTCCTATCTATACACTCAAGAGAAATGAGTGTATGTGTTCACCAAGAAGATAAATTCAAGAATGTTCATAGAAGCCATATTTATAATAGCAAAAACTGGGAGCAACCCACATGTTCATCAAGGGGAGAATGTAGAAAGGAAATATACTAATACAATGGAAATATACACAACAGTGAAAAATCAAAGTACTGATACATTAATTTGGATGCATCAGAAACATAATGATGGATCAGAGAAGCAAGCCCAAGAGTATGTACTACGTGATTTCATTGATATAAAGTTCAGGTGTTTTACAAAACTTAATGTGTGGGTTTAGAAATCACATTAGTGATCAACTCTGGGTACAGATGGATTTTTACTCTGAAAGGGCCATGATGAATTCTCTTGGATGATGATAACATTCTATATTTTCCCCTGGGTGTTGGTTACATGGGTATTACATACGTAGAAATTCATAAAGCTACATTTAGATTCAGGTGGTTTGCTGTGTGGTTTATGTAACATTTTTTAGTTTATTTGTTGATTATGCTGTTACAGTTGTCCCAGTGTTTTCCCCTTTTTCCCCCTCCACCCTGCACCCCCTTCCCTCCAGCTTCCCCTCCTTAGTTCATGTCCATGGGTGGTGCATGTAAGTTCTTTGGCTTCTCCATTTCCTATACTGTTCTTAACAATTTCCTGTCTATTTTTGCTTTTCTTTTCTTTAGATAAGTCCCTTTAACATTTCATATAATAAGGGCTTGGTGATGATGAACCCCTTTAGCTTTACCTTGTCTGGGAAGAACTTTATCTGCCCTTCCATTCTAATGAAAGCTTTGCTGGACACAGTAATCTTGGATGTAGGACCTTGCCTTTCATGACTTAGTTCTTGAATAAGAAGTATTATGAATACTTCTTTCCAGCCCCTTCTTGCCTGCAAGGTTACTTTTGAGAAATCAGCTGACAGTCTTATGGGAACTCCTTTGTGGGTAACTGTCTCCTTTTCTCTTGCTGCTTCTAAGATTCTCTCCTTCTCTTTCATCTTGGGTAATGTCATTATGATATGCCTTGGTGTGCAACCATACAACAATAATCCTGCTTATAATTCATTAAAACCATCTCAGTTTGAATACTTTATTTTTCTTTATTTAGGGAAAAATTTTTTGCTATTCTTTGTTTATGGCATGTTTTTTTCTCCTGAAGTTTCTTTTATTCACAGGTTAGGTAGTCTGTATTTATTTGTTCTCTAAATCTCTTTTATCTTTTTGTATTTTTCTACTGTTTTTATTTTTTTTAAGATTTTATTTATTTTTAGACAGAAGGGAAGGGAGGGAGTAAGAGAGGGAGAGAAACATCAATGTGAGGTTGCCTCTCACGTGACCCATACTGGGGACCTGGCCCGCAACCCAGGCATGTGCCCTGACTGGGAATTGAACCACGACCCTTTAGTTCGCAGCCCGCGCTCAATCCAGTGAGCTTTGCCAGCCAGGTTTTTCTACTGTTTTTAAAAGATATTTTCTATTCTATCTTCTAGACCTCTAATTTTTTTTGTCAAAACAAATAATCAGCTTCTCCTTCAACTTACCTATTGAATTTTTAAACTGAAATATATATTTTTTTAGTTCAGAAGGTCTTTCTTTTTTTCATTTTTTTATCCTCACCCAAGGACATTTTTTTAAATTGCTTTTAGAGAGAGAAAGGAGAGAGAAACATCGATGTGAGAGAAACATCTGTTGGTTGCCTCCCATATGCACAGATGGGAGATCGGACCTGCAGCTGTGGTGTGTGCCCTGACCAGAGTCAAACCCAGAACCCTTCGGTTATGGGATGACAGTGTAGCCAACTGAGTCACACCAGCCAGGGTCCAAAGGTCTTTTTAATATTTATAATTAGATTTTCTTAACTGTACGCTTTAATTTCATCCAGGTAATGAGTTGTATGTTTTTCTCTCCTCCAGAGCATAGGTCTGTTTTACCGAGGAGCTGCCTGTTAACATTACTTTACTCTTTAACTTTCTGGGCATGGGTTCCCTTAGAGAGTAGGGTGAGGATATAATTTATCATGTAGACTTGAGTGTGAGGAGAAACCATTAATAATTATACCGGTATCGACAGGGAGTGTTTCATGGTAACGAGAATATATGATCACCGCACCATTAGGTGCCAGCTTTGTCTTGTGTCTCTGGTAGAATGGTGTATAGCAACAATCCACACAGTGATGGGAAACTCAGAAATCTTGGTCCCTGGGGACTGTCAGTGTACTGAATGGCAAAAAACTAGGCTCTACTTTTTTTAAAATTAATTTATTATTTAAGAGAGAGGGGGAGGGAGGAAGAAAGAGAGGGAGAGAGACATCACTGTGCAAGAGACACAATGTGTGGTTGCCTCTGGAGTGCCTCCCACCAGAGACCTGGCCTGCAACCCACGCATGCGCCCTGACTGGGAATCGAACCGGCGACCTTTCAGTTTGCAGGCCCACACTCAATCCATGGAGCCACACCAGCCAGGGCTAGGCTCCACTCTTGAGTGTTGACATATCTAGGCTCAGAAATGTAAAAGGCGGTGAATACGAGGCCTCACTGGACCTGGTAAATGAACTGCTGCTTTCAGGCTGAATTCACTGGTTGCTCATGGAAGTAACTAGGGAGGGAACGAGGAGCTAGACTTGAGCGGAGGTTTGTGCAGGTTGTGCCCTATACCAGGATGTCCAGTAGAGGGAGCAGGTTGGGACTGCAATCCAGACCAGGCTTCCAACGCACTGGTTGGAGTTGCATTTCTTAGAGGCTAGAGGGGCCCTGGGGTGGCAGACCCTGGGGTATCCTTGATCTTCTGCCTATTCTTTGCATTGTTTTTGTTGGTGGTTCATTAGTATATCAAAGTAAAATCAAACTTAAATCAGAGTAATTACCCTTGCCAATTTTGAAGCTTAAGCAGCCTTTGTCGTCTGCTTTAGCTAATGTTCCAACATCATTTTTAATGATCAGTTCCCCTTAATTTGTAATGTAAACTTTAATTACCCTCCTCTTCTCAGAAATATCTTTATCTTCTTGTTTTCATTTTCTGACAATACGTAATCATTTAAAAAGTTTTTAAAAAACAGAATTGTGTCTACTTGGCAGAAATAGCCATGGCTAACTATCTGGTATGTATACTTCAGACTACATGAAGCTATAAATAGAGACTTCTTTTTTTTTTTTTTTTAAAGATTTTATTTTTATTTATTTTTAGAGAGAGGGGAAGGGAGGGAGACAGAGAGGGAGAGAAACAGCAATGTATGGTTGCCTCTCATGTGGCCCTCACAGGGACCTGGCCTGCAACCTAGGCATGTGCCCTGCCTGGGAATCGAACTGGGACCCTTTGGTTCCCAGCCCGCGCTCAATCCACTGAGCTACACCAGCCAGGGCAATAGAGACTTCTTTTAGTATGTATTTATTAATCTCTATATCAATTTATCCTGATTGACATTTATATGTTTTTACGTTTTTTTTTTTTTTTTTTTTTTTTTTTTTTTTTTTTTTTTTTTTTTTTTTTTTTTTTTTTTTTTTTTTTTACCATCATAAACTATTCTGTACTGATACTGGGACTTCTATTTTCTTAGAATAAACTGTCAGAATGAAATTGCTGGATCAAAGGGTATGTTCATTTAAAGAATTTTTTTACTGTTATTTCCCTCTAGAATGGTTGTACCAATTTACACTTCCAACAGTAGTACAAGAGAATGTTTTTTCCTTACTTTCTTGCCATCACTGCACAACGTTATCTTCTTAATCTTTGTTAACCTGATAGGCAAAATGGATATTTTGTGTAAACTAAGTTCTCAGTAAATATTTGTTGAATGACCATATTCTTGTGGTGTAGTCTTTATGCATTTAATTATTGGTGAGTTTGACCATCTATACCAGGCCTGTACACCTTTTTCAGTAGAGGGTCAGATAGTAAATATTTTATTTTATTTTTATTTTTCAGATAGTAAGTATTTTAGACTTTGCAGGCTACGTGGTCTCTTTGCACCTAGCCGACTCCGCCTCACTGCAGCAGTATAGCATCCGGAAACGCTATGTAACTGAACAGCAGTGACTGTGCTTCCGCGTGTACAGCAAAAGACAGCCACTGGTTTGGTCGACAGACAATAGTTTGCTGACCTCTGATTTATTCATGTTTGTTGCCATGTTTTTATTGTTGTTCTATTACAATTGACCTAATTTTCCCTGTACTTTTGTGAGTTGCTAGCTTGGATCCCTTACACCTTTTTTTAAAAAAAATTAGGGGTTTTGTTTTTTTCTTGCTGATTTATTAGAGCTCTTTATTCTATCTGGTCACAAAGTCACAATATTAGCCATTTCTCTTATCTTGCAAATATTTCCCCCAGTTTTTAATTCATTTACCAACTTTGCTTATGGTCTTTTTTTGTCTATAAATATATTTATTTTTAGTGGCATTAAATCTTTCAGTCTCTTACTTTATGGTTTCTGGATTTCTTTTTATACTTAGAAAGGTCTTTACTCCAAGAGTATAAAAATATGCTGTATTTTCTTTCATTGATTTTCTTTAATTTTTAAACATTTGAATAAGTATCTGAATGTATTTTTTATTTGGTGACAGGGATATAATTTTATTTGAAATGCCATTTTTATTATGTACTGAATTCCCATATGTGCATGTGTCTGTTTCTGAACTCTAATTTTCTGATTTATGCATTATGAATTATTTTTGTGTTCTTTTATATGGCATCTATTTTGTCACATTTTCTAATGTATTATTGCTTGCAAAGGAAGTCTGTTGAGTTTACATATATATTACTGAAATTACTGAATTTTTTATTATTTCTAATAGTTTTTCCCTTGAATTTTCTATGCTGTCATATCATCCTCTATAGATAATGATAATTTTGCCTCTTCTTTTTTGAAAGAAATACCTCTTATCTTGTTGTGGACGCTAGGATTTATATGATAATTCCTATAATAGCGGTGATAATGGATACCCTTATGGTGTTCCTGATTTTAATGAGAAGGGCTCTTGCGTTTCATTGCTAGGCATGTTTGATGGTAATTTTTGATAAACATTCTATCTTGTTTAAGATTTCTCCCATCCCTAGTTTATTATTTTTTCAAAATAAGGATGGGTGTTCCATTATCAAATATTAGTTTGGCATCAATTGAGATAATTATACAATTTTTCTACTTTAACTGGATTATGTAATAAATTATGTCAATATATTACAAATGTTGGGCTATTTGTTTTTCGTGGGGTGGAATCAACTAGGTCAGAATGCACTCTCCTCCTTGTTGTGTTCTGATATAATGTTGGATTATGTTTGCTAATGTTTTATTTAAATTTTTTACATTTGTCTTCTTGGAGGTTTAGTCTGATAATAACTTTCTCTTTTTGGGGGCTGTCTTTGGCAGGTTTGCTAGTAGGCATTTGCCAACCTTGTGAAAGAAACTGGGAATGTAGTCATGCTCCCAATGATATAGAAAATTACGCATATATAGTTAAATATGATGTAGCTGAAGTGCTAAAATGAGATAGAAAATGTCTGATCCTTGAGATAATGATAAAAATTATATCTAAATCCTGTGGATCTAGTGCCCATTGAGGGAACAGATCTTTGTCAACCTACCCAATTTTATATTTAGTTATGATTCATTGTAGGACAGGGGTGTCAAACTCATTTTCACCGGGGCCACATCAGCTTCGCTGTTCCCTTTAAAGGGCTGAATGTCACTTTCGGACTGTATACATGTAACTACTCCTTAACTAGGGGCAAGGAGCTCGGCACTGCCGCCGGGTAGAAACAAGGTGCCTGGCCAGATAAAACAGGGTGGAGGGCCAGATTCGGCCTGCGGGCCTTGTTTGCTGCCTGTGCTGTAGGAGGTTTACTCTTGTTTCAGTCACTTGTAGTAACTATATTTTCCTTAAAAATTATCCATTTTATCTAGATATTCAAGTGAGTTAGCATAAACATGTACATATTTTTCTCAGATTTTAAACTTCTAATCTATGGCTATATTCTCCTGTCCATTCTTTCATTTTATTTATTGAGCTGTGTACTGTGCAATGGTTTCTGGCTTTCATGTTATATTCAGTGGCAAATGGGACAGCTGAGATGTTTCTCCCCATGAAGTCTACATTTGAATGTTGTATATTTGTGTTTTCTTTCTTGGATGAGTTTGCCGAGTAGCTGTTGTATTGATTTTTCATAGAAAAACCATTTTACTTACCATTTTTACTGTTCCTGTTCCTAATGTATTAATTTCTTTCTTCTTAATGTTTTATTAAAATGTATTTTAATCTTTAAAAAGGTGTTATTTACTTATTTTTAGAGAGAGGAGAAGGGAGGGAGAAGGAGAGGGAGAGAAACATCAATGTGTGGTTGCCTCTCACGCGCCCCCTACTGGGGACCTGGCCTGCAACCCAGGCATGTGCCCTGACTGGGAATTGAACCAGTGACCCTTTGATTCACAGGCACACGCTCAATCCACTGAGCCACACTAGCCAGAGCTATACATTTCCAATTTTATGTGAGTGTTGTCTTAAAAACATTGTTGTTAGAGGTATTTTCAAGTATACACAAAGATAAAATAGTATCGTGGACTTTCATGTACTCATCAGCTATCTTCAACAATTGTTAACTCATGGGCAATCTTATTTCCTTTATATTTCTAAACCACTATATTTTTAAAAGCAAACCTGAAACAGCTTATTTTATCCACAAATACTTAAGTAATACTTATCTACTACACAAGTTCTCCTCTTGAAAATATAACAATACCAGTATCACTCCTAAATGTTAACAATAATTTGTTAATATTATGTTATAGCAAGTCAGCATTCACATTTTCACAGTTGTCTCATAAATATCTTTTCATGGATGAATCATTTGGTTGACACATTAATTTCTCTTTTCCAACTTTTTATCATGAAAAATTTTAAACATGTAGAAAAGTAAAAAGAATAATACATACAATAAAAACTTATGTATAGTCTACCAGATTCAGCATGTGTTAATATTTTCCCTTATTGGTTTTATCTTACTTTCTCTCCAAATATATATTTCTGTATTATTTTGAAGGAAACTATAGACATCCTGATATTTCAGCATATTTCAGTAATAAAAATAATCTTCTAATACCTGTAGTGTCATTATAACTATTAACAGCATTTCATTAATATCCTCTAATATCCAGTTCATATTCAAATTTCCCCCACTTAGAAAAAATAACTAGGTCATGTTAAAAGACAAAGAAGCCAACTTGAGTATAAGCTGCCTCTTTCTCTCTGATGTGTAGAATTCCATTGTGTAAATGTACCATAGTTTCTTAATCCACTCATTTACTGATGGGCACTTAGGTTGCTTCCAGCACTTGGCTATTGTAAATTGTGCTGCTATGAACATTGGGGTGCATTGGTTCTTTTGGATTGGTGTTTCAGGGCTCTTAGGAACTGGAGAGCATTATGCTAAGGGAAATAAGCCAGGCAGTGAGGGACAAATACCATATGATCTCACCTTTAACTGGAACCTAATCAACAAAAGAAAAAAGCAAGCAAAATATAACCAGAGGCATTGAAATTAAGAACAATCTAACAATAGCCAGAGGGGAGGGGGAGGGGACTGTGGGGAGAAGGGTTTTCAGGAACTGCTATAAAGGACACATGGACAGAACCAAGGAGGAGGGTGGAAGCAAGGGAGGGACGTGGGTTTGGATGGGGTAGGGGGGAGGGGAGCGGAGAAAATGCAGACAACTGTAATTGAACAACAATAAAGTAATTTAAAAAAAGAGGCCAATTTGAAGGGGCTTCTACTGGCTAAATCCGGGGCAGTTTTATCATCAAAATAAATAATGAGTAAACTAAAAAGTATGATAAAAATGGAATATTCACATAGTTTTAAAATACCTCTCCCATGAAATACTTATTAATTACATGGGGGAGTAAAACCACTTAAGAAGGGAGAACCCTGGCTAATACTACATGGAAAAAAACCCTTAAAAAAGTTAAGCTTTTTTCTCCCTGAATTAATAGCCAACTAAGTCCACACATTGCAAATAAAATGTCTTTTAGTAGTTCTTTTAAATCTATGCCAGTTCTCTTACCCCTTTTTTTAACCTTATGATTTATTTGCTGAAAAATATTTGTCCTGTTGAACTTCCCACATTCTAAATTTGTTAGCCTTGCTTATTAACACAAACATTTTTTTACTTTAATTTAAACTGTATTTATTGTACAATGTAGTTTGAAAAATATCAGTTAAATTTAATACAGCACTATTTTTTAAAAGATTTTTAAAATTTAGTTTTAGAGAGGAAGGGAGAGAAACGTCAGTGTGTGAGGGAAACATTGATCAGTTGCCTCTCTCATGCCCCCAACTGGGAACCCGGCGCAAACCAGCCATGTGCCCTGACCAGGAATTGAACCTGTAGCTCTTTGGTTCACAGACCGGCACTCAGTCTACTGAGCTACACCAGCCAGGGCCAGCACTATTTTTTAACGAACTATAGAAATGATCCCTGAAAGTATAGTCTTCCAGCACTATTTTTTAATGGTAAAATTTCAAACATATTCAAAAGTGGATGGAATAACACTGTTTTAATATGCTTCTTTAAAAACCATTCTTGCCCTGGCTGGTGCGGCTCAGTAGATTGAGTGCCAGCCTACAAACCAAAGGGTCGCGAGTTCAATTCCCAGTCAGGGCACATGCCTGGGTTGCAGGCCAGGTACCCAGTTGGGGGCGTGTAAGAGGCAACCACACATTGATGTTTCTCCTCCTCTCTTTCCCCCTCCTTTCCCCTCTCTAAAAATAAATTTAAAAAATCTTGGAAAAATATTCTTGCTTATTAATCACTTGTAGATCTTCTGTTTTCTAAGAAATTAGTCTGTAAATTTAACCAGTTTGATTTTCAAGTCTGTTTGTATTTAGGTGTGTTCAAATCCCTAATATTTGGACCAAGGGAATGCTGCATTTGTCAACAATAAATTAGGAAGCGAATTTTACCGTGAGGTGACCCATTGTTCTCCTGTAGGCGAGAGTTTGGGTCCAACAATCATTTATTAGGTTATCCTCGGTAAATTAATAAGTCTTAGGGGTCAGGTGGTAACCTGGGGATCAGTTTAATATTGATAACAGTACACTAATTTCTTCTCTGCCTTTTTAATGTGGACCAGGGAAACTATAAATAATAGGTGAAGCGCAGATACATTTGAATGGTGAATACGTAAAATATATCTTGTCTTCTTTTCACTGAAAATATTTGTAATGGTTTGCAATTCTTTCTGTTTTCAAGTCTGAAACACTTCTGAATTTAATTCCCATTTAGATTCCTTTTAAGGTGAAAGTAACATCTCTGATTCCATTGCTATATTTTTTGTTTCTTTTAAAGTGCATGTGGCCCGGCTGGTGTAGCTCAGTGGATTGAGCGCAGGCTGGGAACCAGAGGGTCCCGGTTCGATTCCCAGTCGGGGCACATGCCTGGGTTGCAGGCCAGGTCCCCATGAGGGCCATGTGAGAGGCAACCATACATTGCTCTTTCTCTTTCCCTTCTCCTCTCTCTAAAAATAAATAAATAAAATATTAAAAAAAATAAAATAAAGTGCATGTATCATTTATTGTCACAGGTTTTGCCAACAGTATTGTAATGGAAAGTCAACCTAATCAACAAAACAAACAAGCAGGCAAAATAGAACCAGAGACATTGAAATAAAGAACAAACTGACAGTAACCAGAGGGGTGGGGGGAGGGAGATAATGGGGGAAAAGGGGGAAGGGCCGTCAAAAAACATGTATAAAGGACACATGGACAAAGCCTAAGCCGGGTAGGGTTGAGGTTGGGAGGTGAGGGTGGGTGGGGAGTGGGGAGTGGTGCGGAGAAAAATGGAGACAACTGTACTTGAACAATAAAAAAAAAGAAAGTCAACTTTGAATACTTATAGAGAACTCTTCTGGTATTACAGATCATCAGTCTCCTTAGAACAAATTCAGGGAAGGAGCTTCTGTAATTTTGAGGTCCCTTCAACACAAAAAGAGAATATAAAATTACACTTAAATTAGGTATAGAAATGAATATTTGTATGGGACAAGACTTTTTAAATGAGCTCTTTTTAAGCAATTTACCAGAATAAATTACATACAAATGCTTTCTGATTAGACCTTGTTGCTGCTGCTGCTTGCAAGTGAGGAGTCACTACAGCTCAAGTTGCATGTGCAGCTTGACGAGAGATGTTTCTCAGTACAAACTGCTTAGCTTCCAAGCACAGTGTACTAGCAGTCTGATGAACTTGACGTTTACTATTGTAGTTTAGACGAGGGGTGTGTAGGTATTTTTGTTTTTATTTTTACAGTAGTCAGGTCTGTTTCGTGATTGTGGGACAGAATATTTGTGCAGAGCCCTGGGCTCAGGGGGGGCCCTGTGCTTGGGGTTGAGTGTGCCGTGGTCCCCCTCTTGAAATTCTTAATTTTATTTTTGGATATGTATTTTTAAGTGAAGTTCAAGGGGATAATGGAGCATGTGCCAGATCCTTGGAGTTTCCGCTGATGCCCCTTCCTCCACCCCACCACCTTCCTATGATAGGTTCTTGGTGATTTGGTCCCTGCCCCGGGGTGTCCTGGTCCCCCAAAGCCTCCCCCTTGCATCCCTCCCTTCCCACGACCCAAGGACCACTACTGTGTTCTCCTAGGGCGGCAAATGAGTTGAGTCAGCAGGAGGAGCCCCAAGTTCTGCTGTTGGCTCTCACTCTAGTCTGCAAGCAGAGAGTCTGTGCATGCACCCCTGAGCCAGACAGCCTTGTGTCCTAGCCCAGAGGTTACAATGCCTTAGGAGTTGCTCATCTCTTTTGGGTTGGAGCTGCCGCCCGCCCGTGGGCAGGATAAATAGGCTACCACATACTCGTTTTGCACTGCGACCTGATAACAGCGATTTAACAATTCTCTGCCCAGAGGCCTATCAGCATGCTACCCTGAAGATTGAAAAGTTTCTGCATATGGCACACCAGGCCACAATGGAGTGTGTGTGGAACTAGGCAAACATCAATAAAATGCTCCTTGAAAACAGTTAGTGGAATTCAGATGCTTGCCTGAATTTAACCCAGTTTTTAAAGAAAATGTTTTGGGTGTGCTCACCAGTCCTCAGGAGTTATTTAGGACATTGGAATATAAGTAACAATTGAGAGGTTGGATAGAGGTGACTTTTAAGACCTGGAAAATTTAATATTCTAGGGGAAATGAATGAGTTCATAGTAAAAGACATTATGATATTTTCGTACAAAAGTGATATAGACATATATGTAGGAATATAGATTGTGCCTAAAATAAATATTAAGAGAGAAAATGTTTTGGGACAGTATGTAGTATGTAATCCCATTCATGTTATGGAGATATCACTTGGCGACTTGTGTTGTAATTTGCATTTTTGAATATGTGCAGCAGCAGTTATGGAATAGGGATCAGCAGCGTGGAATAAAATCCCAGAGACAGCAGTAGAGAACTGCAGCACAAAAGACAATATTTCTTTAAAAAAAGAATTTTCAATGATTTAGTTAAAAAGTGATTCTGAAAAGTTGAAATATCAATAAGTACTGTCTTCAAAATACCACAATCAATTTATTTCATTAACTTTTTCATTGTTATGCACGCACTGGAGAGAAATATTTGCATCTACATCCAATAAGTCGAAAGACCTCTTCCCATGAATATAAAATAAAGATTCAAATTTATCAGTGCTTCCTAAGGTTACATTAAATAGTGGGACATTTTATAATCCATGGTGTTTTAGCATCAATCAAACAGAATGATGAAAACGTAAATTAAAGCACAAGATACTTTATATATAAAGTATATGTATTTCTGGGAGGATAAACAAGAATGGTGACCTGGATAATGAGGTAGCTCGAAGACTCTCAGGAGCATTGTCAAATCAGTAGCGGTGAATTATGAAAATAAAAAATAACATTAAGCGTAGCTCAGTGGATTGAGCGCGGGCTGGGAACCAGAGGGTCCCGGTTCGATTCCCAGTCAGGGCACATGCCTGGGTTGCGGGCCAGGTCCCCGTGAGGACCATGTGAGAGGCAACCATACAGTGCTGTTTCTCTCCCTCTCTGTCTCCCTCCCTTCCTCTCTGTCTAAAAATAAATAAAATCTTTAAAATACAAAAAAAAAAAAAATAACATTAAACGGACCAGGAGCTCATGACTGACATTTTTGCATATGCATATTAATGCAAATTAATCTTCAGAGCAATGAGACTGGCCTCACAAGTTAAGCATGAAAATCACTTTCATCACAATGTCAAGTGGTAGTTTATGAAAAAGAAAGAATCATTTCCAGGGGAAGTGCATCTGTCCTTAGATCACCGACCTACTGGGAAATGCTGTCTCAACACTTGCTCTTGTCGAGATAGGGGACCAGTGACCTACCAACCCAGGATGGAGCATCCCAGGGACTTCTGTAGACTTGTGACTACTTTTTAAACTGTTGACCTTGAACTTCCTCCTCCACTATTAATGAGCTTGGCTTCTATTGTTTTGCGCATTAAAGTTACACCTAAGATTTCATTTGGGACAAAAATAAACATTCTACCTCTTCACCAAAATACTGTTTGAAAACTACCCCTTGCGTGGGCTGAGGTTGCGCAGAGGCCACAGAAGGGATAGTCAAGGTCAACAGGTGTCAGAATTATACCTGGGAAGACAAAGCATTTGCCAACTCCGGAGGCCGCGGGGCTTATATAAGAGAGTAAGTAGGAAGACAGGAAGAGGGTGGCTTGAAGAGAGAGACAAGGGAGGGGTGCTCATTGGTTATCTGGCATCAGCCTGGGGTCAAGCTTGTCAACATTCTTGGCTATGTTTTTGCTTTTAGTTGTTATTATGCCCTGTGGACATGACATTGCCACTTCAAGGAGCCACAGTGTGGTGGACAAAAGCACACTCTTCTCACGGTTCGTAATTTACTTTGAGGATGATTTAAGTCCATTTAGTTCAGCCATTACCTTCTTTTTGCCTTGACGTTCTGTACTTACTCTTCAGTGAACGGCGGGGGGGGGGGGCAGTTTGCAAGCCTGAGTGCGGCAATTAAGAGCTGGGACTTTGAGGTCACATAGACTTGGTTTATGGTTCTGACACTTTAAAAAGCTGTATGTGGCCTTAAGCAGGCCATGTGACCTTTGGCTTTTGAGGCTCAGGTTTCACATCTGTAAACTGGTTATGTTACAGAACACCTGTGGGTCTATAGCTCTGGGTTCTGTTCCCTGCTGCCGATAAGAACGGTGGCTCTCCATGCCAGAGTTTGGTAAAAAGGAAGGGAATTATTTAATGAAAAGTAATTGCTCCCTGGCCCAGGTTTAGGGCAATGGCAGAATTTTGCCTTTAATGTTACAGAACAGGGCGGCGGTACCCAACGATATATGGTTACCAGAAGGACCCCCTTTTGTGCTCCTGGGGTCCCCCCACCCTGTACTAGGTTCGTTATGCTCACCACCAAAGGAAGGATGTCTCTCAATGCCAGAGACTGGTGAAAAGGAAAGGAATTGTTTATTATCAAGTTATACAGGCTTGGAGTAGTGAATTAATGTCTTCTTTAAAATACTAAAGTTCTCAGCCCTGGCTGGTGTGGCTCAGTGGATTGAGCACGGGCTGGGAACCAAAGGGTCCCGGTTCAATTCCCAGTCAGGGCACATGCCTGGGTTGTGGACCGGGTCCCCAGTGAGGGCCAAGTGAGAGGCAACCATAACCATACATTGCTGTTTCTCTCCCTCTCTGTCTCCCTCCCTTCCCCTCTCTCTAAAATCTTAAAAAAAATAAAATACTAAAGTTCTCTAGAATGCACACAGTCCTTTCTTCTCCCCCTGCCCAGTCCCTGCCCAGTCCAGGGTACTGCATCTCAGGAAAAGAAGTAGAAGTCCATGATTCAGGCAGCCCCTCGGTTCCGGCACCATCTGCTGTGTCACCACCGCAATCTCCAGTTAATCCAAAACCATGTGGCACCTTCTCATGGCCCACCAGCAAGAGTCTTTTCACCCCTTTTCTTCCAGGCAAAGTCTCTCCTGCTTCCTAGGCCACGTGGTAAAAGGAGCAACCCCAAAGCTCGTGGTCCTGCCCTCTGCCCAAGCCGTGGGGTCATTCCTGCCACAGCCACGTGGTCCTGACTTTCCTTCCTGCAGCGTCTCTCCTGCATTCTTCTGAACCGCTAAGAGCGAGCTTTGCATCGCTGCTACATCTTGCTTCCCAGCTTCCTAAGCTGCGTGGCAAAGGGAGCCCCAAAGCTGCGAGGTTCTCCCCTCTCACTGAAAGCTGTGTGGTCCTCCCTTCTAGTTACATATTGAGTGGAAGTCTCTTCCATCCTCCTGGCTCAAAGCATGGCCACAGCTATTTAACATATCTATGGAACCAGTTAAAGGTTATAGATATGTTAAGTGACCATGCCAGAGGTTAGCTGCAAAGCTGCTGCTATGCAAAACAGCTCTCAATGGCCCTGCTCCAGGAGTCCCATCCCCCCCAGGTTCAGACTGGTGGGGGTGAGGACATCCTATATATATTTTTCCAATATTTCCTGGACACTTTGAGTTCTGGACCCCATTACA
The DNA here is from genome assembly GCA_004026765.1 of Micronycteris hirsuta. NCBI lineage: Eukaryota > Metazoa > Chordata > Mammalia > Chiroptera > Phyllostomidae > Micronycteris > Micronycteris hirsuta. Next base: position 62,065 of record PVJI01008539.1, read on the forward strand.
AATCCCTATTTGGGGCCCCGCTCTTGGATATACCCTGTTACGTTAAGTCCCACTGCCTTTGAATGCCCACAAACACACAGTACGGCTCCGACCTTGGCCCAGTCAGGCCAGTCTCAGAGCATGCCAGTCAGAGGTACCACGTTTCAGGAAAAAAAAACCCCAGAAGTCTGCGGCTCACTTCTTCCAGTTCCTCCCGGTAATTTGTGCTCAGCTGGGCAGGCCTCCTGTGGTTCCCAACACCCTCAGCCTTGTTGCCACAATCTCCAGTTCGTAAACCAAAACTGTGTGGCACCTTCTCATGGCGGGCCAGTGAGGGTCCTATTGTAATGGGTGCAGCCCAGAGGGGAGCCCAAATAGGGATTTATAATGGGGTCCAGAACTCAAGGTGTCCAGGAAATATTAGAAATATATATATAGGATGTCCTCACCCCAACAAGTCTGAACCTGGGGGGGGGTGGAATGGGACTCCTGGAGCAGGGCCATGCAGAGCTGTTTGGTATGGCAGCAGCTTTGCAGCTAACCTCTGGCATGGTCACTTAACATATCTGTAACCTTTAACTGGTTTCATAGATATGTTAAATAGCTGTGGCCATGCTTTGAGCCAGGGGGATGGAAGTGGGTTCCACTCAAGATGTAACTGGGAGGGGAGAACCCTGCGGCTTTGGGCCTCCCTTTGCCACACAGCTTAGGAAGCTGGGAAGCAAGATGTAGCTTTGATGCAGAGCTCTCTGTTAGCGTTTTGGAAGAATGCAGGAGAGACGCTGCAGGAAGGAAAGATGGGACCATGAGGCTTTGGAGGAGTAGGGACCCCTCGGCCTGAGAGAGGGAGAGAGAGAGGACCATGTGGTTTTGGGTTGTTCCCTTTTGCCACGTGTGGCCTAGGAAGCAGGAGAGACTTTGCCTGGAAGAAAAGGGGTGAAAGGACTCTTGCTGATGGGCCATGAGGAGGTGCCACATGGTTTTGGATTAACTGGAGATCGTGATGGTGACACAGCAGATGGTGCCGGAACCGAGGGGCTGCTTGAATCACGGACTTCTACTTCTTTTCCTGAGATGCAGTACCCTGGACCGGGCAGGGGGAGAGGGAAGGACTGTGTGCATTTGTGGGTATTCCAAAGAACTTTAGTATTTTATTTTTTTAATCTTTTTAAAGATCTTTTATTTATTTATTTTTAGAGAGAAGGGGATGGAGGGAGAGAGGGAGGGAAACATCAATGTGTGCTTGCCTCTCACTTGGCTTCTACTGGGGACCTGGCCCGCAACCCAGGCATGTGCCCTGACCGGGAATTGAACCGGAGACCCTTTGGTTCGCAGCCTGTGCTCAATCCACTGAGATACACCAGCCAGGACAGAACTTTAGTATTTTGAAGGGGACATTAAGTCATTACTGCAAGCCTGTATAACTTGATAATAAATAATTCCTTTCCTTTTCACCAGTCTCTGGCATTGAGAGACATCTTTCCTTTGGCGGTGAGCATAACCAACCTAGTAGTGGGTGGGGGGACCCCAGGAGTATAAAGGGGGGTCCTTCTGGTAACAGTATATTGTTGGGTGCCCCCACCCTGTTCTGTAACACTTCCACCCCCTTTTGACCCGCATGGTCCTGCTGCACATGGCTGCCTGCCTTCTAGTTTAAATCCCAGCCTGGATTCTCCTCCATAACCCTATTTCTGACTCCTCCCACAATCGAGTACATCTGCTAGCATTTCCATATTTTCTACCTTTCTTGGTTGCCATTGTTAGTCCTGGCAGGCTTGACCCCACAGCACGGAGCAAGCCATTTCCAAGCTCTTGCACCCCGGTATCGGCCTCTCAGCTACATCACGAATCAAAGGCATGCCCGTCTCCCTGGCCCAGGCAAACTCTCCAGCATTCCTATGAAGCTAGCCTGCTGTGATTGATACGCAAAGTAACTCTCAATGGCTCTGCTCCACGTCTCCCATCCCCCAGCCAGACCTGCGGGGGGTATCCTCTATTCCCGGACACCCGAAGTTCTGGACGCTGTTACACATCTGTTACAGCCATACAGATTTGTTAAGGGCTGTCGTAGTGGTTACATGATTTAATATTTATAACCTGCCTCACATGTACTAGCTACTCAAGAAACAACACTGGTCCTGTTGTTCAAGCACTACACATCGTGCCTGTCCATTTGATTCCCTTCCTTGGCTCTGTGGCAACTTAATGGATGAAACAGATGCACAGAAAGAGACTTGCTTCACCTCTGTGAAAACTTAGCATTCCTCTGTGATCAGCTGACTTCTTACTCTGAAGCCATTGCGGTCTTCTTTTTTCACCTACCCACTGCGTGTTTACTCCATCTCGTGGGAATGCGGTGCTGACTAAATGCGGTAATGAGCGCTTAGCAGAATATTTGGCAGATAGTGACGGCTCAGTCATTGTCAGCTCTTATTATCCGTGGACAGCCTTGAGGACAATTGACTGCCTTTAGAATGAGACAGACATGGGTTTCATTCTTGGCTCTGCCACTTACTGCCTGTGTGTCATTTGGCACGTTAACCTTTCTGAGCCTCAGCTTTCTTTACAGAGCATGTAAAGTGAGGCTGTTACTGGGACCATAGGAACATTGTGAGGCTCAAAGGAGATAATATGTATAAAATTCTTAGTACGCGACCTGGCATAGGGTGAGTGCGCCAAAATATTTGTCATATTTTATTACAAATATTCATTGTAATACAGATGCTGACGGGTCCCTATAACTATAAAGCCAAGTTCACCACTGAGAGAAAATGAGGCGAGATGGTGCGCCCCGTGCTGTCATCGCCCTGGGACTAACCAGGCAGCTCTGCCTTCCTTTCTGAGTTCCCTCTCTAGTCCCAACGCTGTACTGTTAAGCAATATGGCCACAGGGATAATACGGATTTTCAGGCTACTTTCTTCTCCCACAAAGAGCTGCGAGGAGTTTTCAGTTCCTTTTGTCTGTTGCTCGCCCTGCCTCTTCCCTCCTGACTTCATCGCCCTGAGGTGTCAGTTGGAAATTTTAGGGCACCCAAACCAGCTATTGCAACTTGTTGATGGACTGTCCCAAGAATGTCCAGCCTGATTTTTAAAATCAGCAAATAATCCGAATATACATTCCTCCAAAAGAATATACAACTAGCCAATAAGCAGATGAAAAATGCTCAACACCACTAGAGATCAGGGACATGTACATCACCACTAGGATAGCTAAAATAAAAAAAAACAACAATATCAAGTGTTGTGGAGGGAGTGGAACCCCCATTCATTGCGAATGGGAATGTAAACGGTGCAGCCTCTGGAGAAACGTCTGGTATTAACTGAAAGGTAAACCACGGAATTGTCATATGACTCAGAGTTTCTTCTCCTGGGTATGTACCCAAGAGAATTGAAAACCAGTGTTCACACAAAACTTGTGCAAAAAATTGTTCACACAAAACTTGTGCAAAAAATTGTTCAGAGCAGCATTATTCATAATAGCCCCAAAGTGGAAACATCCTAAATGTCTACCAGTGAGCAATGGATAGACAAAATACAGTATACCCCTGTGGTAGAATGTATTGAACTACCAAAGGGCATGAAGTAGTGATATAGGCTCAACATGAGTGAATTTTGAAAACACTATGATAGTAAAGGGAGCGGGACACAGGGCCACATCTGACATGATTCCACTTATATGAAATATCCCGAATAACAAGGTATGTCGACACAAAAACCATATTCGGGGTTGGCAGGAGCTGGTGGGAAGAGGAAATGGGGAGTGACTGCTTAGTGAGTACAAGGTTTCTTTGTGGATGAAGAACATGTTCTGGAGTTAGAGAGCAATGACGGTTACAGGATTCTGTGAATAGAGTAAAACCCACTTAATTGTATAATTTAAAAGGAAGAATTGTATAGTGTGTGAATTATCTCTCAATAAAATTGTCCCCCCCCCCAAAAAAAAAAGATTTTGTAGACTTTGGAGGGCGGCTGGGAGTGTATGCCCTTTAGCCAAGGGCAGACCTGTGGAACGTGAACTTTGCTATCTCATCTTAGGCTCTTCAGAGGCTTTACTGCTTTCGGATTTAAGTACATTTGCTAGATTGTTGCGGCTGTCAGATCAATGACTTTCCATTGGGGTCTGTACTTGAGAAGACAAATTTATATTGTTTGTTTTAACTTACAATTTTATAAAGTGGTGTTTTTTATCAACATCACTGTTGCTGCTATTCATGGCAATGATCTTCCCGCTTTCTCTGTATTAACCTATGTAATTTACACCATAACCCTTGAAGGTAGATACTGTATTAGCCCCATTTTACTGAGGAGGAACCTGAGACACAGAGACCTCAAGTAACTTGACCAAAAGCACACAGCTATTTAGCAGCACCGACAGAAATTGAATGCAGATGGTCAGCCACCAGCACCTGTGCTCCTAATCTCTACACTGCATGATCTTTAAGTGAATCCAAATCTTTTCTAAAGAGCCTCAACTCTTTACAGGATTTGGAATGAGGTAGAAATGATAGTTGTGAGCTGAACCCTCATGCTCATTGATAAACAGTGGATGAAGTAACAAGTCACCGATGGAAAGGTGATCTTGCTGATGTGCACAGCCAAGGCAGTAGCGCTAATACACCGGAGCTGTCCATTATCCCCGCCCGCGTAGCCTTTTTAGGCCTTTTCTTTCTCTCCTCAGGTGAGATCTTTATCGGGCCCTGTCTACTCTGAAGGTTGCTGCCCCAGCTTCCCTCCCATAGGTAGACTGCCCCCCCCCACACACACACACAACAAAGCTTTGTGAGAAAGGTTGCACAAAAGAGGTTTGGAGAAGTGGCTTAAAATGCCCCATTGCGGTGCTCTGGCAAAAGAACTAAGTGACATTTGTATTCCAAAGCGGGGAAAATTGCCTGATAGTGTGAGTCAGTGTGTACTACCACCCATGCCAAATGCCCATTCTTGTTTCAGCTCAGAGGCCTCAAGTGAGTGAAAACAGCTCCCATTTTTGCTCAGTGCTTTGTGAGGCCGAGTTAGACGCGTGCTCTTTAAATTCTCTGCATAGGCCAATTAAAACCACTAAGCAGTTCTATCTTTTTTCTTCCGTCTTTTTTCCACCTCAAGTTTTTTATTCTACAGAAAGTACACGTGGTTCAAACTCAAACTTCCCATCACCTACCTACATTCATGCAGAAAATGGGGCAGGGGTTTTGCAAAGTCTTTTGCACATATATGTATTGTCAACTGACCAGAAGATTTAAGGGTCTTCGGCGTCAGTGAAAAACTGGCTGGTTTTCTGAGTAGAGTGGAAAAACGGATGGCTGTGGTTTGGACCTTAATTCATTCAATTGAGTCCTTGGGAGCTGAACCCTGCAGAGGCAGTGAGACCAGGAGGGGAAGAAGTGGAGGTGAATGACAGTAGGCTGTTAGTGGCAGAGATTTTTCCTCTGGCACTTTCAGGGGAAAGTGACTTCTTGATCACATCTGTCAATTTATCTGTTTAACTAGATTCTTTTCTAAAGGACGGGAATAAAGAGAAGGTATGCCTGTGCAGGTATTTGCCCTTCATGTGGTCTCATACAGCTCCGGCACAGAGAGAGGGCCTCCTAAATAAGACGCCTAAAGTAATACAGCTGGTCAGAGGATGTCAGGTCCCATGGGGTGCAGATGAGAATATGTCTTCAGCATTGCTGTGACTTACAATATACACCTCGTATAAACTTTGCCATTCCTCCAATTGCTGGGTTTTGATTTACGTGGCTCTGCGCCCACGCTGTTTCTTCCGCTTGGAAGGCCTTATCTCACCTACTTTCAACACCCATCTTTCCATGTCCACAGGCTACCAGTTCTTCAAACTGCAGTTCAAAATTCAAATGCTATTGGATTATGCAAGTTGGAAATAATCTCTGTCTTTTTCTTGAATACCCGGATGCATTGCCTGCGACTCTCTCACAGTGCTGGCCACTTTAGACACCCCCCCTTGTGGAGTAGGCTGCTGTGGTCACTACTGGAACCATAAGCTCTGTATTGTCCATAATGTCTGCACAGGGCCCGGTTCAGAGAATGGGCTCAGTATGTGTTGAGGAAATGAATGAATGAATGAATTTCAGGGTGAATTCATGCTTGAGAAATGAATGAATTTGTGTTGAGGAAATGAATCAATGAATGCATTTCAGGGTGAATTCGGGAGAAATATACTTGAGTGCTCAATACTGATACAATTTTCCAAAGAGCTGTAAAAATGTACTCATGAGGCCAATTGTTGGCCAAGACATCCGCTGCTAACGTGACTCACTAAATTTCAGCCAACTGGGCTGACCCTCAGTCCTATCCTTTACCAGAAACATCCCGGTTAGGGATAAACAGCAGCAGCTCCCAAGCAAGTTCCTTTAAGTGTGAGAGTGTTGAAACCATTGCTTCAGTGAATGGACACCTTTTGGTATCCACTCTGCTGGTCCTAAGAGGCTCCCCAGGTGGCCAGGGGTTCTGAGAGAAAGATGACCTTTTCCAGCACCGGGGCCTATGGCAAGACACTGGGCATAGGGGGAGTTACCTTCTATAGACAGGAGATGTCATCAGTGTGATGTCATATCCGTGCACCTGGAACAAGCTAGATGCAGTTACATATTGTCTGCAACGGTTATGTGAGATGATAGAAGTGGAGAGGTATCCCACTGAGTACCCAAGTTGAGGTGTGCTATGTCTCAATAAAGTGAAGGTTAAGTGTCGCTAGAGGCTGTTGAAATGGGCACTGAGGAGAGCATGGCAGGCAGTCAGACACTTTGCTGTGACTGCCGAGTGTTTACCAGGTCGCTATTGGGCAGAATCAGTAACTAAAGTTATATTAGATATGGACACCTAATGGGAGGGACCCTGGCATGGAGGGAACGAAAATTCACCCTGAGGCCCCATTCATGCTTCTCAGGTTGAAGGGGACATCAGATTTGGCTGTTAAATTCAGAAGCAGTGCAGATAGTTACACCTTCTCTCAATAGGTCTCATATAATGGGTTTCAATCTGTGAAGGCCCTGTTTTCATTTAGATCAGGCCCTTTTTTAACTAGGGTGGAAGGCGTTATTTATTTTATAACTAAGGAGGAAGGTCCACAGGGTAATATTTTCTCAAGCTTACTGTGAGCGCAAAATACTTAATTTTATTACTTATTGGGTCAGATTGTCCATATGCACTAGCAGATATTTTAGGGCAATGAGTCCTTAGGCTGTGGGGAGTGTAGGCAAGGCATTAGTTCCAATGGTTAAGCTCAGGCATATCTGTTTCTATTTTATGCTCAGTAACTCCGTTTTTTGTTTTTAAATCAGCTTGTCCAAATGTGGGCCAGAAGTGGAAGAGAAAGGAGTGAGACTGAAAGCTGTAAATAATCTAACATCTAGCCCTGACTAGTGTGACTCAGTGGATTGAGCACCAGCCTGCAAACTAAAGGGTCACTGGTTCGATTCCCAGTCAGGGCACATGCCTTGGTTGTGGGCCAGGTCCTTAGTAGGGCGCTCACAAGAGGCAACACACATTGGTGTTTCTCTCCCTCTCTTTCTCTCTCCCTTCCCCTCTAAAAATAAAATCTTTAAAAATAGTCTAACATCTAAAATGGAATCAGATTATCACACACTGCTACACCCCCCCATCACCCTGCTGCTCCCCATCGCCCCCACCGCCAAACACAAACCAAACACCAGTTTCTTTCCATCCTTGCCAGTATGAGAAAGTGTTAAGGAAAAAATTCATCTTCAGTTGTCACCTCGTCCTTATTCTCAGTGTCTGGCTCATCGGGGCCTGGCTGGCCTAGTCCCCACACTTGCAGGGTTCTACCCCCCTCCCTTCTCCCATACCTGCCCCTTCCTTCCCTCCCTCCCCATCTTCAGAGAACACACAGAGATACAAACACATTTCCTTTTCATACATGCTAGTATTTTAATAATTAACAGAGAATTACTTTATTTGGTCCCGTTTGATCTCTGAATAAGGGACCTTTTCTCCAGCATTTTTTTTTCTGGAGAAGCTGCATGTATTTAAGAATCTTCGGTTTCTGATTCAGGTGGAGTGGACGCCGACTCCTCACTGCCGGAGAGAGACGCCTCACTTGCGTAGGGAGAATCTTCCGGGTTTTCTTCATCCGCCGGGTTTTCGTCATCGTCATCCCCCTGGTTTTCGTCATCGTCATCGGCCGGGTTTTCGTCATCCCCCTGGTTTTCGTCATCCGCCGGGTTTTCTTCATCCGCCGGGTTTTCTTCCTTCCCCTGTGGCTGACTTTCGCTGACTCTCTTACGCCCCCTCTGGTAGAGGATGATGATCTCCGGCTTCTTCCCTCCTCTACGTTTTTGTTGAATGTGCCGAATGGTTGCCATTACCTTCTCGCTTAATTTCAGCGCCTAGTAGGGAAACAATATAAACCAGAAAGACAATTGGTTTGCGGGAAGAGGGTGGGAAATGAGGAAG